>JACXGM010036603.1:0-11340 GCA_016801145.1 Umbra pygmaea
TTACATCTAAAATGTATTGACAACAAATTGTTGGTAAAATGTCTTCATTGTCTATCCTTACTTGCTTTATTATAATTTATAACATGTGTCCTTCCTATTTTAATTTGTTAATTATTTTACTTGTAACCCCTCTGACTGTTATGTTGTTGTGTGTTATATATATTATCCGTTTTGCTGCTTTTTAAGGAAATGTATTTTTAAAAAGCATCCCGCTAAACAGTAGCCTACTACGCTGAACTAAACAGCACGCTGAATTTCCGTGCTGCTAAACAGCATCAGCACACTTCCCGCCAGACAGACAGTATGCTCAAGGATCCATCGTGCTGTACATCCACTAATCCCTCTAATGACGGCATCCAACTCTACTGGACGTCCACGTCTCCTACACTGGACGTCCGCGTCTTCTACACTGGACGTCCGCGTCTTCTACACTGGACGTCCGCGTCTTCTACACTGGACGTCCACGTCTTCTACACTGGACGTCCACGTCCTCTACACTGGACGTCCAGGGCGCCCAAGGATCCATCGTGCTGTACATCCACTCCGAAGTTCCCTCTAGCGACGGCATCCACGTGACTCTACTGGACGTCCACGTCGCGCTGAGGGAGCAAGCTGCCTCTCTGAGAGTTTAAGTTAGCTGAATTTAGATTATTTAGACTGATACATTGAATGAAACCCCTTGTTATTATTTGAATAGACATTGCCATGAGCTAAGTGGCTAAGTTATCATGCTTTTCATTGGAATTACAACTTCATGACATTTCCTCCTATGGAGTCCATTCATTCGTAATCAAAGATCAACACTTTTTGACTGGCAAAACGGCAGACAGCAGAATCGAGGTGGGATGTACAAAACCTTTCTTTTTAGAAAACTCTGTGTACACAATGTTCTCTAAGCTCGAGTTCATGTGTACAGCCCCTGGTGATACTTCCAGCAAAGTTTCATGTTGTGTCAAGCCTTCTTAGTGTGTTAAAAATAGCAATTTTGATGCAGTCATAGTAGTTCCCCTATCCCTCTCGTTCGAAAGGCGATTTGACAAAACCAAAAATAGGGAAAATCTTAAGTGGCGTTTCCGTCCTAAATATGCTTTTAAATGAAAGTTTGACTTGAGTACATTCAAAAAAGACATTAGGTTGCATTTTGTCAAGAGTTACGCTTTAAGCACTTTGTGACAAGCAAACATTAAAAGGGGGATTATAAAAGTGTTCTGATTAAGTCGTGGGTATTTACAACACGGGAGGGGGAGGAAATGTTACATGTCTCATGAAGCTTAGTTGATAGAACATTGTGCTCAATGTGAGTTCTATTCCCAAGAGGGTCGGGAGAGGGTTTTATTTATTTTACAGGCATTGAGTGTATGTTGTCATTTTTTTATTCTAATCTGTGTCTGTCTCTCGGTAGGGATTGTGTTCAGTGCCAGGCCTTCAAATCTGGAGAGAAGAAGGACAAGTGTGAAAAGGAATGCAGTGACCTCACCATAATCAAGGTAAAGGACCGGGACAGTCTGCCCCAGCCGGGCACATTGAAATACCCTTTTACTCACTGCAAGGAGAGAGATGCTAACGACTGCTGGTTCTACTACACCTACGGCATCCAAAACGACAGCCAGAAGGAGGTCTATGTGGTCAAAACTTTGGGTGAGTGGAGGGACTGATCTGCTGTAGCTTTTAGAGAGCCGCAAATTACTTAACCCTTCATTTTTAGTATTAGGACTTGCTAACGTTTTGCGCCTGTACTTTTAGAATTCAACAGAATCTTTTGACATCAGCACTGTATTCTCTGGTGAAATGCAGTGCACTACAAATGGACGCAGTGCACTAAAAAAAGGCATGAGGACGCATTTAGGAGACAAACAAAGCATTTGCCTGGTGCTTGAGTGCTGTACCAAAGGAATTGTTCATTTCGACAATGACTTTGCATGTTTGTGTGTTCTCCAGAGTGCCCAGCCGGCCCGGACATAATCCCCATCGTGGCTGGCGTCGTGGCAGGCATCGTGCTCATCGGCCTGGCCCTGCTACTCATCTGGAAGCTTCTCATGATCATCCATGACCGCAGAGAGTTCGCCAAGTTTGAGAAGGAAAAGATGAACGCAAAGTGGGACACGGTAAGGATGACAAATCGAATCCCACTCCCACAACAGATAAATGCTGACGTTGCTGAGTTCTGATGTCAAAGGTGATATCATTTGGAGTAGGAATACTGATCTAGTATCAGTTTGGTAGATCAATGATTACATGGACCTCTTCTGACCCAGCTCTTGTGGGGTATTCCCGGTCTGCAGTAGTCAGTACCTATCAAAATTGGTCCAAGGAAGGAAAAGCGGTGAACCGGTGACAGGGTCATGGGCATCAAGGCTCACTGATGCATCGCAGTTTGTTGCTATATATATATATATATATATGCGCCTTCTAGTTTTTATTTTTAAGTACTGCACCTGACTCTTAGATTTTAAATTTTAAGGTAGCAGATATAAGTAAAGTGTGTTTTATTGATTCTAAGTCATCCAGCATTTCTATGCTGGTCGATGAACTGGAAGGTCAGACGTAAGTCTGTATGAAAATCAACAATTATATTTCTGCTCTGCTTATCTTTTTGGCTCAATCTTTTTTCTATTTTATAAACAACTGTCCCTAACTCTGGCGTCCTGCTCAGACAAGTGTCATTAACTGAGGTCATTTCTCACAGGCTAAGGCACAGAACATTTAAACCCTGAGGTGCAACATCACATTTTGGGGTTTCACAGGTCAATCGAATTAGGAAAAAATACATTGTTAGGGGGGTCTGCGTGGTGTAGTAGGCTAAGTTGTACGACATTCTACGTCATGATTCTATTGACTCATTCTAGTCAGTGGTTCGAGCCTGACCACGGGTTCTCCGTCTTTTCTCGGTCCTCTAGAACGAGGCGGCGCAAACTGGCATAGTGCTGCCTAGGATTTGGGATAGATAAGTCAGATTATCTATCTTGCCACATCTCTTTCCAGTGACTTCTAGGGTGCAAATTGGGCGCCTGTATATTCAATCATGGAAGTGTAGTTGGTGAGTGTAATCATCCTGTACATGGTCTGACTAAAGGCTTTCGTGTTGGATGAGCAGTGTGAAAAGAATCGGCCGCTCGGTGACATGTGGTTGGATGAACCATGCAAGCTCCCCTCCTGCATTTGTGCAAGGAGTTGTGAAGCTGGCGACAATACAGGGTCAGAGGGGAGAAAGAAATGCATTCTTAGTTGTTAAGCTAATTTGGGAATAGATTTCCTTCTACAATCTTTTCCTAGGGTAGCAGTGCTGTGCCATCTGGCCATATGCTTGTACTACATGCCCATAATAGGCAATGATTCTGAGGGTGTGTTGGGTTACCAACTGAGGAAGGCTCACTGTTCTTTCTCTCTGAAAGTCATAGCAGCCATGTTTACAGGAGGACAGAACTCGCTTACGTGAGCCCGACAGAAAGAATATAGAACCCCACGTATTTCTACTGCTATTGCTTAGAAATGTATTTATTTATCCATTGCTTACCTTATTTCATGCTATCTCCTGTCTGTCTCCGTGTCGATCGTAGCAAGAGAATCCTATATACAAGAGCCCTATTAACGAGTTCCAGAATCCAAGCTATGGGCGTAAAGCCCTGGTCCTCTCAGTCCCAAGTTTGTATTTCCGATTGCTTTGTCATCCATTTCCTCCTGCATGTACATTACTTTCCCTTGAGTGTTTTGGGTTTTGCTATTTTTTTTACTTAACAGAAGGTAATAGTTGTCATCTGTTTAGAGAACTATTTTCTTATTTTGTTTGTTCAGTTTCTGACACTGCCCGAGGCAAACCGCAGAAGACATCTGCCTATGAAATCAATCACTTTGAATAAATGCAATCTTTTTTTTTAAACTGTTGTGTTATTGAGCATTGAGACATCTATCAAAAGCGCACTATTTTGAAATGGCGTGTGCTGTATAATACGATTTTACAGGTATTTTATTAATGCATGTTTTTTTGTGGGCCGTTAACATGCTATCAGGTTAGCATCTGCTTAGTTCCAAAAATCCATTTGAACAACAATGAAGATAACATCAATCAGCCATAAGGTTATACCACCTGCGTAATATTGTGTAGGTCCCCCTTTTGTTGCCAAAACAGCCCTGACCCATCGAGGCATGGACTCCACTAGACCTCTGAAGGTGTGCTGTGGTATCCGGAAACAAGACGTTAGCAGCAGTCCTGTAGGTTGCGAGGTTTGGCCTCCATGGATCTGACTTGTTTGTCCAGCACATCCCACAGCTGCTCGATTGGATTGAGAACTGGGAATTAGGATGCCCATCAACACCTCATTGTTGTGTTCCTCAAACCATTCCTGAACCATGTTTGCTTTGTGGCAGAGCAAATTCCTGCTCTATGAGCACATTGGCATCAGGAAATACAGATACCATGAAAGGTTTTACGTGTTCTGCAACAATGCTTAGGTAGGTGGTACATCTCAAAGTAACATCCACATGAATGGCAGGACCCAAGGTTTCCTAGCAGAACATTGCCCAAAGCATCACACTGCCTCCTCTGGCTTGCCTTTTCTCCATAGAGCGTTCTGGTGCCATGTGTTCCTTGTGTTCCCCAGGTAAGCGGCACACACCCAGCCATCCATGTGCTGTAAAAGAAAACGTGATTTATCAGACCAGGCCACCTTCTTCCATTGCTCTGTTGTCCAGTTCTGACACCCAACGGTCCCATTGTTGGTGCTTTCGGCAGTGGACAGGGGTCAGTATGGGCACCCTGACTAGTCTGCGGCTACGCTGCCCCATACGCAACAAACTGCGATGCATTGTGCGTTCTGACACCTTTCTATAAGAACCAGCATTAACTTTTTCAGCAATTTCAGCTACAGTAGCTTGTCTGTTGGATCGGACCTCACGGGTCAGCCTTCACTCCCCAAGTGCATCAATGAGCCTTGGCCACCCCTGACCCTTTCGCTGGTTCTCCACTTTTTCTTTCTTGGACCACTTTTGATAGGTACTGACCACTGCAGAACAGCAACACCCCACAACAGCTGCAGTTTTGGAGATGCACTGGCTCTTGTCAAAGTTGCTCAAATCCTTACACTTGCCCATTTTTCCTGCTTCTAGCACATCAACTTTGAGGACAAAATGTTCACTTGCTGCATAATATATCCCACTCACTGACAGGTACCATGATAACACGATTATCAGTGTTATTCAATTCACCTGTCAGTCATAATATTATGGCTGATTGGTGTATACCACTCATTGTCTGAATTAACTTTAACCTGACTTTGTGTTTTTTAGCCCTTTGATGTGGCTCTAACCCACTGATTCCCTCTAAGCTCAAGCATACATGTCAAATGGCATGTTATTGTCTGTAGACCCTGGCCAAAGATACTGCACTAGGTAGAGAATATGGACTTTTAGAATGCCAGTTTAGAATCCATATTGACCCTGTGTTTCCTTTTTCAGGGTGAGAATCCAATCTACAAGAGTGCTGTGACAACTGTTGTCAATCCAAAATACGAAGGCAAATGATCAAGTTTCATCTTTGTTGTTAGAACACTGTATGCAAAATGATATGGGAGGGGAGAGGTGTTAGATTTTGTATTTGTTTTTTTATGTTCACTTTTTGTAGTCACCAAATTTTAGCTGTGCATTATGCCACTTTCAGTATGTTTTACCAAATTTGTTTATTCTCTATGCATCGTTTGAATTGATAAATTGTACAGTTTGTATAAACTTGAGTTTTTTTTGTGGAAAGTGATAGAATGTTTTAAAACTGATTTTTATTTTTGCCACAGGACTGGCAAGGTCATTAGAGGTTTGGTTGTGCCTTTCATTGAACCATAGAAACATTCTTCCTATTCTGATGTTGACATGGGACAAGATGTGTAGCGATAGCTGCCCACTACGACAGCAATAAATTATCATGTGAACAGTTAGTAAGGCAAAGGATTCTGTGTAAAGCCATATTTTAGTCACATAAAAGGGTTGGAAGCAATGTTATGTTTCTGATAAATGTATTAACCTGAACAATCACTTTCTTTTCTTTTTGATGTTTGTCACAATATTTGTGTATCTAAACTAAATGACATCAATGTACAGTAGTAGTGTTATGTGCTCCAGGTTGAACGGTTTCATTTTGAAGAACTCAGGTTCCTACTCAGCTCATCAATAGCAATGCCAAATACTACATAACTCACTGCGTTATTTGCAAAGAAAATGCCTTCTTGTTTTTGAAGTGTCTTAAATCTTGACAAATGCAATTCTGAATGGGGTTGTCATTGCTTTTTTCCAGATAGTGTTTTTTTAAATGTGTAATAATTCTCGCCTTAATTGTTTTTCTAAGATGTTTTGATCAAATTACTCCTCTAATACATTTCAGTTGTAAGGATCAGTGTTCAGAGGATGTTAGTCAGATCTTAACATTTCAATCATACCACAAACACCATGCTCTTTGTTTTTAAAGTGCCTTTTTTATTCCATTGTCACATTCACCCTTTTGCAATATTTTATTTCTAAAATTATTTATTAAAATTCTAAAACAAATCACCTCAAGATCTGTGTGTTGCATTTGTGTAGTTATTACCTTATTACTTGCCTGTTTCTTGCTTTATATTTTTTTCCAAAATTGATGCCAATGGATTTTAGCCAATGTTACAATATGCATGGAATGTTGAGCTCACTATCTGATCTAGGTTGTCAAGTCGCTGATCGTCTTCTGCTTACCATGTGTTTTCTACTGTTTAGGAGCTTCCAGTTCCTCTTTCTCTTTAGGGATAGTGTCTTGAGATCTGAATTTAAGGGTGAGATATGGCTTAGATGTTAGAGCATCTGACCAGTAACTAGAATGTTGCTGGATTGAATCCCAGAGCACACTAGGTGAAAAATCTGTTTCGCATAGAAGTGATTCCAATGTTGTTGCTGGAAACATGGTTGAATTATGACTATTCATACTGCTGTTTTAATTGGGCTTTATTCACATGGTAACACCTGGTTAAGTCATTCCAAAAAGCATCCTGCTAAAAAGGTACCTACTGCCTGTGGTGATGCTGCACTGCCTAATGATGACTGCTTCTTTCATACAAGAATTTGACACTAGTGCAAATACGCATCTCTTAAAACTCTAGAACATTTCCATAAATGTATATATTAAACCAGTAAAATCATTCTTGCTCAATCAAAAAAGGAAAGCATAGAACAAAGAAGAAAAGAAAAAGGAAAAAAAGACAAATGAGATATTGAACATGGTACATGAAAGTTCTCATATTTCTTCAAAAAAAGATGTACATTTTCTATTATCAATTATTCTTAGTGATTTGATTTAGTATTTTATTTCACATAAGAAATCATTAAAATTACGAGTTTTCTTTAGAAACCTTTGTGAAAGTAAAACTTTGCCACAACCATATGGAAGTTAACAGTAGATTCTGAAGATTTGTTTGGGTTTAGAAAAAAAACATGACATCCTTAATACATAGATTACCATTCATATTAACTTTAGAAAAACAAGAACTCAAATCATTCCAGAAAATTGATGAAACAATAAAAGAGAAAAACAAAAGACAGGTGTCTTCATTTTCATTTTTTTAAAAGGTGCATACATCAGCTAAATCACAGTATTTAGACAAAAGTGCATTACAGGGTTAAATATAGTGCAGAATTTTAAAATGCACTTCTCTCACTTTATTGGGTATGCAATATTTAAATGATAGTAACCATGTTTTCCTCCATTGAATAAAAATTCCCTTTGGGGTGATAAAGTTTCTTGATTGAGAGAGTTGTAGTTGATGAATAAATGAATTATTACAATCTGTTCTTAAAAGCGAAAAGCCTCCCAAATGTAACAAGGGTAATTGTTTAGAGCATGACTCATGGGAAAGGAAAGCTTTCATCAGACATTAAACCACTTGGGATAGCCTTTAACAGACTTAAATTCTTTAAACAGGACAGGATATTGGTAGATATTCATAAAACTCTCATAAGATAGCAGATCACCATTAGAATTGAATAGCTCAGCAATAAAAATTGTGCTTTTATTAAACCATTTATCCAAAAAGTGTGATGTATTTCTAATTTTAATATCTGAATTATACCATAAGACAGTTTTATGGGGGTAAAGTTGTGGTTGTAAACCAATTTCCACTGCCTAATGATGAGTGTTGCAGGTTTAGATGAGTCCTGTGACAACAGCCCCGGAGAAGGGGGCCAAGGGCATTCCGCACAGAATACAGATTAAACTGGTAGTGCCACATCCGGAGTTCGAGTTTCAATCTATGTAGTTTCAGAGAATGCTGAATATTGACATTGTTATTTATGTTATAAGTGTTGTCCTTGTGAAATAGGTTTTTGACCTGAATGAGACTCAACGGTTAATGAAACAAATATAAAGCCATGTCAAATAACATACTCTTGTCTACAGCCTAGTCAGTCGCGCAACATCCAAGAGAACGTAAGAATATTCGGTTTACTGCAACTTTTAAAGAAAATACCGCTATTCTAGCTATACATGTGATTTCTATGCGTTAAGCTGCCCATTCCCAGAATACAGTGTGTACAACAGATGGAACTTTCTCCTTTTTGAGCTTCAGCTCATCAGCCCAGGCTTCTCTACAGGTGATTGGTGCAGCCGCAGACCGACCAATCAGAACACACCTTCTATTGCAAACTTGTTAACCCCCAACTAGACAGTTGTCGCTTCTCTCCTCCTAGTTTCGCTACATAATCTTCTTGAAAATGACGCTCAATTAAAATGACCTGGTCACAATAACGGATTACTTCGACGATGAGAGAGGCTTTCCTAAAACGACGAAGAGGATCAGTTTAATGATGTCTCCTGAGTAATACTGCATGGCGTTGGTTTGGAAAACGATTGTGTTTCTACTTGTGAGAAAAAAATCGTGATAACCAGGAATGTTATTAGATCCTAGGTTAAATGTAATCATGGTAAGTTTTTTTCTGGATACATGTCTCATCGAAAAAAACGGTAGTTTAATTTCGGGTTGTTTAGAAGGATGCTTGAAAACCAGCACAAATTACAGATCAATCCAATCGATGGTTGATATAACTCGATCTATAATATAAAAACGTCAAGTCGCGATTGTTTAAATACGTTTAGATCGACAACGTGGTTCAGTTATAGTATACTTGGGTTTGGTTCTCGGTTTAGGTGTTGTTGTAACTTGTCGCTGGATTTCATATGTTGTCTGACGTTCGACAATATCTAGCTGGTAGTGTTTGGGGAAACAGTCCTAAAGACAGCAAGCCACGGCACTGTAACCTGCTAATTACTGACCAAAGTCGTGACCTCAACGACACGTGTCATCAGTGCTATAACTGTGCTATTATGTTACTAGAAGGTTGGCTATTTCATTTATATAACTAATTTGCTATACTAAATGAAGATATTGCTTTACTTGATGAAATTGTATAAATACTACTAATGCAGTGGTTTAAAAAGGAACTACACATTAGTCTTTGCTTACTACCTAGTTCGTTTGCTTTACTTGGCCGTTAAAGTCATCACGCGCTGGCCAAATGCTACGGCACAGCCTCGGACATGTACAAAAATATGGCTTTGTGTTCGCGAACGAATAATAAGATAGGCCGGGAACTGTTCTTCTCATAGAATCCACATTTTAATTTCATGAAGTTATTTAGCAGCGAATTACATGCGCAAAAAGATCGAATGTAACGTGTTGCCTCGAAGTGCGCATGTGCTTGGGATCAATACTTCGTTTATGAAATTAATTCTGATATAAGGAAAATATTAAAATTTGTCAACAAATTAATTGCATCACTTAACACTTCTAGGTTTATGAACTCTTTGGATTTTAGTAAATCCACCAAACCACTTGAGATGCGGCTTAATGTCTGGGAGAGATGAATATGGAGACATTCACCACCCAGTTCATTAGGTAAACCTTGCTAGTACCGGATTGGACTCCCTTTTTCCTTCATAGCTGTCCTAATTCCTTGTGGCATAGATTCAAAATATTGCTGTAAACATTCCTCAATAGATTTTGTACATACTGACATTATGGCATCACGTAGTGTTGCAGATTTGTCAGCTGTAATTCCATGATGTGAATATCCATTCCACCACAGCCCAAAGCTGCTCGATTGGTTTGAGATCTGGTGATTGGCGATGCCATTTGAGTAGAGTAAACTCATCATTTTCAAGAAACCAGTTTAATATGATGTGAGCTTTGTGATATGGCATATTATCCTGCTGGAAATACCCATTAAAAGATTGATACACAGTGGTCTTAAAGGGATGGACATGGTCAGCAACAATACTCAGTAGGGTGTGGTATTTAAACAATTCTCAATTGGTACTAAGTGGCCAAAAGTGTACCAAGAACATATTCCCCACACCATTACACTACCACCACCAGCCAGAACCGTTGATACAAGCAGGATGGATCCATGCTTTCATGTTGTTTACGCCAAATTCAACGTTTTACCAATGTGCTATTATCCAATTTTGGTGGGCCCATGAAAATTACAGCCTACATTTCCTGTTCATTGCTGACAGGAGTGGCACCTGGTGTGGTCTTCTGCTGCTGTAGCCCATCTGCTTCAAGGTTCAACTTGTTGTGCATTCAGAGAAGCTGTTCTGCACACCTTGGTTTTAATGAGTGGTTATTTTAGTTACTGTTGCCTTTCTATCAGCTAGAACGAGTCCACTGGATATTTTCTCTTAGTACCATTCTCGGTAAACCCTAGAAATAGTTGTATGGGAGAATCTCAGTAGATTAGAACTTTCTGAAATACTCAAATTAGCTCATCTGGCAACCAACAACCATGCCATGTTCAAAGTCACTTAAATCACCTTTCTTCCCCATTCTGATTGATTTGAACTTCAGCATATTGTCTTGACCATGTCTAAATGCATAGACTTTCTGCCACATGATTAATTGATTAGATATTTGCATTAATGAGCAGTTGAACTTGTTTACCTAATGAAGTGGCTGGTGAGTGTACAGGTCCTTCTCAAGAAATTAGCATATTGTGATAAAGTTCATTATTTTCTATAATGTAATGATAAAAATTAAACTTTCATATATTTTAGATTCATTGCACACCAACTGAAATATTTCAGGTCATCTATTGTTTTAATACTGATGATTTTGGCATACAGCTCATGAATACCCAAAATTCCTATCTCAAAGAATTAGCATATTTCATCTGACCAATAAAAGAAGTGTTTGTAATACAAAAAAAGAAGAGAAAGTCAACCTTCAAATAATTATGTTCAGTTATGCACTCAATACTTCGTCGGGAATCCTTTTGCAGAAATGACTGCTTCAATGCGGCGTGGCATGGAGGCAATCAGCCTGTGGCACTGCTGAGGTG
>JACXGM010036604.1:0-11340 GCA_016801145.1 Umbra pygmaea
ATACTAGTTAGGTGTACTAACATAGCCAGCTAGCTACCCTAACTAGCTAGATATCTGGGAAATCCTGTAGGAGTGGGAAGTTCTAGTGGGTACAGTACAGTAGTGTTCTGAGTTCCGTACACGCACAGTGTTCTGTATGTACAGTTATTTTACGTCAGTTAAAATAAAAAGACTTGCAGGTCAAATATAACGCGCATAAAGGGAAATTCGCTTCAATAAATAAACTGAATACGTGCTGTTCAGGTTATGTAGTGCGTACCTCAATACTTACGCGGTGTATTGCCCGTGCCTTTTGTGTAATCTGTACACTATTTAGGTGTATGTTGAGGAAGGCTACAAAGCAATTAATGTGAGGGGAAAACTTAGCTACGTTTTTTTTCTTCATGAAATCAAGTTTTAACAATCGCAGTTGTTTCTTAATCAACTTGCCTGACAAATCATGCATTTCATACACTTTTGTTTAAAGATCAGATGTTTGTTTACTTTCTACATGGGTACAGACAGTGTGTAACGTGGTGCTCAGCTGTGTGGTTTGTTCCGACAGGGGTACAGTGTGTAACGTGGTGATCAGTCAGGATGTGGCTGGCCCTCGGTGCGTTGGTGGGGTAGGCCGTCTGCCCATCATTTTCAACCCAGACTTCTTTGTGGAGAAGCTGCGCCATGAGAGGCCTGAGGTGTTCCTGGAGCTAGTGCTAAGCAACGTCACCCGCCTCATCGACCTCCCGGGGGCTGAGTTTTCCTTACTGCTGGGGGACGATGGGGGACTTAAGATGCCCACGTTGGCATCTGGTGGGCACGGAGGGGGTTTCTTCCGCTCCTTCAACTTCCTCAAACGCAAAGGTAAGAGGTCACATTGGGGGGAGGTTAAGCTGGGTACAATAAAACAAAAGCCCCAATGCCAATCTGTAAGGCCTGCTATTTATTTGTCTGTTGAGATGATTTAATTAAGTTTTTTTTTTTTTGATTTTTTGGAATAAATAATATGGTAAATCTGACACCATAGGGCAAGCTACAGATATTACCATATTTCTTGAGACAATATTTCAGAACTGCAGAAGTTCCTAAATACCTGTGGTTCTCAACCTTTTTGACCAATGGGCCACAAGTATTCCTATGCAGACATCAATCAGGCCACACAAACTATATTCAATAAGTACATAACAGACTGGGACGCAAGTTGACAAACACACTATACGTTTTAAGTGTCAGTTTGAAATGGGTTAACTTTTCTTTTTACAAGTCTAACACTTGTAGACTAGAAGTTACAGCCTATCTTCCAGGGTCCTACTTAAGGAAAATCTCTCAAAGCCTATTGGAAGTGAAGGCTAAGGGGGACAGACTTCCGGCTTTCTTATACAAAGGGTTTGGAGATACTAGTCTAAAAGCATCCATATTTTGTCATCTGTTCAAAGTGATCTGAGTGTGAGACAATTTTCAGGTTGATGTTCAAACTGACATTATTGATGTTCTTGTCATAGATAAGGGCGTTGTGTTTGGGACTCCCCTGACTGAGGGAGGCATCGCGCAGATCTACCAACTCATCGAATACCTCAGCAAGAGTGAGTGGATCCTGTTTTTTTTGGTTACATCTGCATTTACAGATTAAACAAAAACCAAACCAGAGACATATTTTGACATTGTTATTGATTAAGAAGAAAATGCTAATAATACGTTGCTCAAATCAATTAAGGGAACACGCAAGCATCACAGTATAACACCAAGTCAGTTAAACTTCAGGGACCTGTCCAGTGTGGAATCGTAAGAGATTGTTAATGAATGTCACCTGTTCAGGTGCACTGGTGTGAGCAACAACAAGACAACCCCTAAAAAGGGAATGGTTTTGCAGGTGGTGTTCACTAGGGCTGCACGATATTGGAAAAAAAATACATTGCAATATTTTCTTTCCAAACGATATATATTGCGATATTGCAAGCCATCAATGTAGGCTACAGTCAATAATTACCATTCCATGATACTAATAATTTCACTAATAAACAAGCTTCATTACAAGTGACAAAAAGGTCACTTAATATTTTATTACAAAATTAGACCAGATCTCTGTAAACAGAAAAGCAGTACACATTTTTATATAAAACAGCAGCTTTACACCAACTTCCTGATTGGTTTATAAAAATATAACTGATAATAAATATTTTTTATAAAATAACTTTTTGGTACACAATCTTTTGTTTTTAAGTCAACTTTTCTTAGCCAAAGTACCAAAGTAAAACAGTGTTGGTAATCATCATAATCATGGCTAAGCAAATGTGACGTGTAATGGCAACATATCTTCACGATATGAAACGTTATTGCGTTTGTTATTTCTTTCTGTTGTTGACAGCCTTTCTGGTAAGGTGTCACACTAGCAAAGGTATCGCAAATAGTGTTTTGTTTTGATTGACAACGAGATTTGATTTTGTATTCGTCGTAAAGAGCTTTGTGGTGCCGTTTTAAGTGATCAGACAAATGGGTGGTTTTTCCTTTTTTTGTGGCCACAACTTTATAACACTCCAGACAAAGTACCTGTTTTTGCTCAACATCCTACTTTTTGTAGCCGAAGTAGTCCCAAAGATTTTGACTTTCTTTTCGGTACGAAACCATCCTTTTTTTCCTGCGTAATGCGTATCCTCTTCGTCGCTCATCTTTCGCTAGTACAGGACTGCCAGTGACAGAGCATGTTGGCTGTGAGCAGCCAGACAACGAACCAATCACAGTGAACCAATCACTGTGCAGGCATACGGAGCGTGCATGTCACCCCAGCAACAAACTAGGGCTGAAACGATTCCTCGAATAACTCGATTACAAAAATATGTCGAAACAAAATGACTTGACTCGAGGCTTCGTTTAATCAATGTTACCAACGTTGTATCGTGCACGGTGGTTCCGCACGGATGATTATTACTGTCGCACACCGGGCTCACGCTGCTAGCGACAATGACTCTGTCTATTTATTTTATAAGCAATCCAGATTGCAAATGTAAATGGTCTTATTAAAATATTAGTAAGTAAATGTCACACTTTTCTAATAGAGTTTAGTGGCATATTTTCGAAATGAGCAATGTTTCCTTTGTTGTTACGCGATGTTTATCGCGTTGAATCAAGCGCTATTATTCTGAAGGCGAAACTAGTAAAGGCTAGGAATCCACTAAAGAAGCTAGATCTACACTGTTCTGGAGACACATGCGATGAAGACTGACGACGCAGATTACAACATGAAGAACGAGGGCGTAAGTAAATAGTGAGGGGCTAAGAGAAAAGACAGGCTGGAGAAAATGTTTGGAATCAGTTCAAACGTAATTAAAACGAAAACTCTGTACAGTGTATCGAGTGCAAAATCGAACTAGCTTAACTCAATAATAGCATGACGTCAGTGCTTAACTGCATCTCAACAGAAAACATTGAGTCTAATTTCAACATCCATTTCATCGTATGGATGATAAAACTACACCTAGCACAACAACTACCAAGAACAAAGACAAGAAAATATGTAGTGATTTCCACAATTTGATCAAAAGTGCCGAATTGTTTACTATACCTTCGGGAAAAAAAGCTGCGTATAACGCTATCGTATTGGGAAGCATTATATTATTTTATCGGCTATAATTCATCATGCTCCTGATGCATTATAGCCGACAATATAATGTTACCTAAAAAACAATACAAACAGTAATTGACAACACACACTTTTTTCAGAGAGGACCGTAATAGTCATTTCAATGGAATGGGTGCGCTCGGCACATATTGTATAGTTAGTAACATAACGCATAGCAAGCGTTATCAACATTTTGTTTTGTGTTAATTAAATATAGCCCTTATTTGCAGTAGGCCTCCTGTAAGCAACAACATTGTTCCAGATTGTCACCGACTGTTTTTGTTGTATAATTTGACAACTCTGTAAACACTGCATCAAAGCTACATTCCTTTGATTGAAAACAGAAAGTGAAAACGTCTACAACAAGTTTTCTGCGACAATATTTTTGTTGGTGTGGACTTTAGTCTAGTTTGGCGAAACCAAACATCGACACAGCTTTAGTATGAAACTAACTAGTTTCATGCTATCGTTTAGTGTGGACTTTGCACCCGAGTTAACTTATACGCAAAGCTGGTGCACCCGGCAGCTGTTGTTGATCTGTTCTGTATGCTGTTTAGACATTAAAACAAATCCGTGAAAAAAAATGTTTGTATATTTAACGGGTTACAGACACTCGTCAATTTAATTTTTTATTTAAAGCCAATTGAATCTTATAATCTTATCAGCTAACGGTTAATAATCGGTTAACGAGTTCCGGTTGTCGGTCAGGAAAATTAACCGAAATGAGCATCCCTAGTTACAACTGATTTCTAAGTTTAAATCTTCGTTGTCTTTTAAAGACCTTGAAACAGTTATTCATGCTTTTATCACCTCACGTTTGGATTATTGTAATTCCCTTTATTATTGTCTTCCCCAGTCCTCTCTCCTGTCTTCAGATGGTGCAGAATGCTGCTGCGAGACTTTTAACATCCACTAGGAAGTTTAATCACATTTCCCCAGTCTTGTCTTCTTTGCACTGACTTCATGTCTAGTATCAAATACATTTTAAAATGTTGTTGTTTTTAAAACTCTTAATGGACAGGCCCCTTTGTATGTCTCGGACCTCATAAACCTACACGCACCCTTAGGGACACTGAGGTCTGAGGACAAAGTACCGGGTTACACCCTCCGGTTACGCTGCATACATACAGGTGATAGAGCCATCACAGTTGCCGCTCCTAGGCTGTGGAATCAGCTTCCCCTTTCCATTAGGCAGGCTCCTTCATTGACGTTTTTAAATCCAAGGTTAAAACACACTTGTATGCATGAGCGTTTCCCACTACCTATTGAGTAATTTTTTTATGTTGGTATTTTTTTTACTAGGTATTTTATGGTGTCATTTCTATGCTTCTGTTCAGCACCTCAGTCAGCCTGGCTGTGTTTGTGTGCTTTATAAAGGAATTTACTTACTGAGAACATAAGGGAAAAAACGTGGACTCACCGATTTATTAGCAAAAAAGACATCGAGTTACAAATCGCTGATTAATTAATTTAGCTCAATCTCTGACCTTGTTAAATTACTAATTGTTTTTCACATGTCCAATCGGAAGGCTCGGTTCCACCTGGGAACAGGTGGTCATAATGCTTGTCCTGTTTAATGGGGGGTGGGCTGCTATTTTCTCTTACTTGTCGGGGACAAGCGTTAATGTCAACCCATGGAGCGGTACATTGGGAACTCGTTGGCTTATGTATACATAGTACACAATTTCCGGGGATCCGTTTTGGCTCAAGTTTGGCAAAACCTTTTTTATGTTTATCAATGGACTCATTACTAATTATTGATTGATAATGCCTGCATGCTGATGGCTGCTCCAGGTGCGAGATGACTAATTATATTAAAAGGTCAGACCTGCTGATGATTTATTGTTTATTGGTTCATTAATCAATGTTATTGATCAGACCTGCATGTGGAAGGCCTGTTCCGCGTGCCGGGGAACAGCGTAAGGCAGCAGGCTCTGAAAGAGCAGCTGAACAACGGGGTGGAGATCGACCTGGAGGCAGGAGACTTCCACCCCAACGACGTGGCCACCCTCCTCAAGACCTTCCTGAGAGAGTTGCCTGAACCCCTGCTCACGCAACGACACTTCCATGCTCACCTCAAAATCGCAGGTAGCCCTCCTCTATTTGTTATGTATTTTACCAGGCAAGTTGTTGAGAACGTTCATATTTACAACTAAATGATCATCCTGTAGGGAGTGGGTGTTGGGATTAAATTAAAAGGGACAAAGGACAGGAAGTATGCCAACAGCACATGAGAACCACCAAACTGAAGTTCTTCTGCCCCTCCAGACATGACTCTGTTTGATGAGCAGGGCAACAAGACTAGTGTGCCTGATAAGGAGCGTCAGATAGAGGCCCTCCAGCTGCTGTTTCTGCTGCTGCCCCAGGTTAACCGCACCCTTCTCAAGCTGATCCTGGACCTGCTGTACCACACCGCCAAGCAGCAGGGCACAAACAAGATGTCTGCCAACAACCTTGCCCTCATGTTCGCCCCCCATATCATCTGGCCTAGAAATGTATGTGTTTTGTTCGGCGCCGTCTTTAGTCATGTGGGGATTGGAAAGTGCAGAGGGGCCTTCCTAAAAACACAACCTGAGAGTTGAGAGTTATGTAATTCAAAAGGAAACTCTCACCCTGGTCGTAAAGGGCGATTGTCCTGATTGGTTTCAGTCCATCCCTCACTTAACACACCTGAAACTGAAGAGTGCTTGTGATAGATGGTGTAGTGGCTAAAATCAAAGCCACCTTAAAAATATCTTCCATTTAAGAATGAGTTTGTATAATTGAAAAATGTTTATTTGACATAATAAATCCAAGTTGTCCACAACGCTCCCCCAAGACAACTAACTCTGTACGTGACAGCCACGGTCGGTGGATCTTAATTGGGGACGCCGAGCTCGCATTAACGTCCAGACCCGGGAAAACGGAACGGTATCACACATTGGGTTTGAAGCACTTCACTCTTCCATTCACTCCGGTCCCAAACGTAATGCGAAATTCCGCGTCCCTAATTAAGTCCACCGATTGTGGTCGGTACCTGAGAAGCCATGGGGCTGTCACGTTGCAGCCCTTTGTCTAAAAATGGTGGCCAGCCGAGATCCCCATTGTTCTTTACTCCCCAGTCACATGACAGGATAATCCTTCACTTCTAAAGATAACCACTTTACATATGTTGCACTCAATTATTTTTATACTTATTAAATCAATGATTTTTAGTGCATGCTTCCTTGCCTCTGTCAAGGTCATGTAAGCCCTCGATGGAGGGCAGGAGGCTGCCAATTACGCTTGTGGTTCCATGAAGAAAGGGCATCTTGGGGAGGAAACCTGAGTATGCATTCTGACACTAATTTAAATGCCACTACATAGTGGCAGGGAAGGCCTTTAAAACTGCATTATTTCATGTTTTGGACAGTGCATTGTTTTTGGGGGATTTATTTGGTTAAATATAAAAGGCAGGTCCTGATATTACCAGGACGTTTAAGCAGGGTGGTTTACTTGATGTTTCTGTGTTTCCAGATGACAGCCTCTGACTTGAAGGAAAATATGAAGAAGCTGAACGGTGGCATGGCCTTCCTCATCAAACACTCCCAGAAACTGTTCAGGGTCAGGTTCTACATTGTCAACAACAGACTTTTCATTTAAGCTCTGAATATATTGGGTTCTGGATTCATGGAATATCTCATCTTAGTCACTCAAATGTATTATAAAGCTGTTTTAACATCAGTGATATTCACAATGTACTTCTACAGACACCCATGTGAACAACACGCAAAAAGCTATTGAAGCAAAGAGGCTGAGAAATCCTTTAGTGACACAAGTGTTTTTATTAAATGTAGAGAACACGGGGATGCCGAATGCTGTGATTGTGTCCGGCACAGAAGGGAAAATGTATATTTATAGTGTTAATGGAGTAAAGGCAAATTTTCCTGTGTGCCTTGTTACCTCAGGCCCCTGTGTACATGAGGGAACACGCCAGGATGCACTTCACAGGATCAAAGACCCTGCAAACCAAGGTTGGTGGGAGAACTATTCCATCTGGTGTGTTGTTAATGAACAGCTTTCCCAGAGGGCTTGATGAAGCCATGGATTTAACCAGTGTGTCCAGTCAAATCTGATCCCCATATCAGTGTTCTTCATTGCAAGGCTGGAGGGCTTCAGGTGTTCCCTGGGGCCGGCAGTGTGTCCCACACAATGGGAACTTGGTTAGGAACCCTGCTCTTAGACGGGTCGAGCTGAAGTTATAGACTGAGTTATAGATCAAATCAACAATTAGGCTGAGGTAAATTGCACCCTGTTCTTTCTGTAGTGCACTGGTCCAGACCAGGGACCATACTGGCCAGGTCAAATTAGGGCACTAAATATTTAGGGCACTCACCATGCTATTCGGGAGGCGTTCACACACTTGTACTGTAACAGAAACATTCCTTTCTTTATGTCTCACGTCTCTCAGGATGATCTGGGCCTGCTACCCCTGAATGGGTCCCATGCGCCCGTTCCCCCTCCCCTGAAGAGGTGTGGAGGTGACCCCTCCCATAGCCAGTGTCTGTCCCCGGCACCCTCGTCCCAGACCCGTCAAGATCACACGGAAGAGGCCCTGAAAGAGCTCTTCCGCCATGTGCACCATAACATGCCCAACTCTGCCAAGAAGAAGAAACTCATACGACAGGTACCGACAGCCAGGCTCCACTAGGGTTGTGTTAACCCGGTACTGAGAAAGTACCGCGGTATCTGCATTTCAGAATTATACTAGCATTTTACATAATTCTGCAACATAAAATCCATTGGAAAATGAATGCTGTAGGGATGGGAGAAAAAAATCAATACTGCATATATCGCAATATTAGTATCGATTCTGAAACCCAAAAATCAGTTGTTAGTGTTTTAAGGCACCCCTGACAAGTTCCATGATTTTAATTTATAAATAATTGGGTGTTTGGATCAGCAATTTCCTTTTCATCTTTTAAATAACTGAAGGACACAGTAATATTTCAGTAGTAAAATGGGGTTTATTGGATTAACAGAAAATGTGCAATATGCATCAAAACGAAATTAGACAGGTGCATGTATTTGGGCACCCCAACAGAAATATCATATCAACATTAAGTTGAGTTTCCTTTAGCAGAAATAACAGCCTCTAGATGCTTCCTATAGCTTGTAATGAGTGTCTGGATTCTGGATAAAGGTATTTTTGACCATTCCTTCTTGCAAACCATCTCCAGTTCAGTTAGGTTTGATGATTGCCAATCATGGACAGCCCACTTCAAATCACCCCAAAGATTTTCAATGATATTCAGGTCTGGGGACTGGGATGGCCATTCCAGAACATTGGACGAGTAGATTTTGAGCAGTGTTTTGGGTCATTGTCAGCCCTGGCGTAACTTCAATTTTGTGACTGATTCCTTAAAATTATTCTCAAGTATCTGCTGATATTGAGTGGAATCCATGCGACCCTCAACTTTAACATGATTCCCAGTACCGGCACTGGCCACACAGCCCCACAGCATGATGGAACCTCCACCAAATCTTACTGTGGGTAGCAAGTGTTTGTCTTGGAACGCTGTGTTCTTTTGCTGCCATGCATAACGCCACTTGTTATGACCAAATTACTCCATCTTTGTTTCATCAGTCCACAGCACCTTCTTCCAAAATGAAGCTGGCTTGTCCAAATTAGCATTTGCATACCTCAAGCAAGAAACGGCTTCTTCCGCATCACTCTCCCGTACAGCTTCTCTTTGTGCAAAGTGTGCTGAATTGTTGAATGATGCACAGTGACACCAACTGCAGGAAGATGTTGTAGGTCTTTGGAGGTGGTCTGTGGGCTGATTTTGACCGTTCTCACCATCCTTTGCATCTCCGATATTTTACTTGGCCTATCACTTCTGGCCTTAAACGTACAATATGTAGTTTTTGGCCGCTAGGGGTCTCTTGGATGACGTCGGGAAGTAGCGTGGGATCATGAGTTTTGTTATCGTCGTCAATGACAACTTTCCAATCTAGCATCTCCGGCAGAAAAAATGGTTCAATGACAAAGTAATGTATTGTTAAAAATATTATAACTTTATTTACATTATATTTGGTGGTTTCCTGCAACTTAGAACAACTAAAGCAGTCAAAGGTTATATGACGCCATTGACGGAAGACAAAATGAAACGTCCTGTGTCTTCGAATTATATTACAAATTTCTCCGGGTTTGAAATTTGGTGGAAACATTTAGGATAATGTAAGTACACAACTAAGAAATATATATGATATAGGTATAGTGATGTTTGCTTTTTTAATGCAAAGTACGTCTTTTGTTATTGTTTTGGAAAACTACATATTATATCTTTAGCAAGAGCTGTGCCTGTGGTCTTCCATTTCCTCACTATGTTCCTCACAGTGGACACTGACAGCTTAAATCTCTGCGATAGCTTTTTGTAGCCTTCCCCAAACTAGAGGTCGGCTAATTAATCGGAATGGCCGATTAATTATGGCCGATTATGAGTTTTCAAAATAATTATTAATCGGCATTTTTGCTCGCCGATTATGGCCGATACTTTTTTTGGTGAGAAACCACTTCCTCTAGTGTTAGAATTCCATAGCAGATCACGTGAAAACTGCGTGCAGCCAGCCAGCATCTGTCGTGAGCTAGTCTGGAGGAAATTGTCATTGCAGAGAAGCCATGGTAAGTTTGTAGTTAGTATGAAAGGAGATCAATTAAAATCAGTCGCATATAATCACTTGTAGCTTCACATTGTTAATATTAGTCTAGAATAATGGGTGGAGTTTCACTGCTTTCGTTCCGACAGAACTGTTCCCATTTTTTTATCAACCAAAACTTTTATCCGTTCTGTTTTCCTCGAGGCTTTCAGGAAAAAACGACATAACCCTTGCGCAGCAGTTTTTTTTAACTAGCTAGCTATTTTGCAGTGCATATGATGAATAAGGGGGATTTATAATTAATCATCAGATCAGCCAACAGTAGATCAAAATCGGGTACTGGCACCAAACGAGTGCTGAATGTCCATTCCAATGCACAGTCATTGATTGTGCACATACTTGTCAAAATACGATGCCTATTCAAAACGATACAAAGAAGACATTTTTTTACTTCCACATTTAATTAAAAGGCATTCATGTTAAAGGGCATTTAAGGAAAATACGTCGCTAGTTTTCTCAAACGTGGTTTTCAAAGTACCCTATTTCTGATGTTGAGTCAGACGGTGGCGAAAAGAGAGAAGAACATTAGGCTATTCTGACTCCTCGTGCAAGAGAATAAATCTGTAGTTAAATACGAAATCCCATGTTTCTCAGTTACTGATTTTGTCATATTTATATTAATTGTCGTATTTGTATATTGATTTTGAAACCAGATATTTATCGAGTGCTTCAGGAAATTACGTTGGATATTTGTACTCCCGTTGTGCAGCACCAAATCCGATTGCTTAATAAAAGGACAACTATCAAAATGCACAGACTGAAGTTTTTTTTTAGGCAAAACCCAAGGGTTTGTTTTACTAAACAGATTTTATAGGCGAAGTTGTATCAAATACAAATCGTAGTATGCCTACTATGTGTTTTCGCCTTTCTGTGGCATTTTGTTTGAACAAATTTAAATATTTTGATATATTTATTTGAGATTTGAAACAATTTTGTGTATTAAGAAGTTATATTAAAAGTTTGTTCTTTCAGTAATGTCATTATTTCCCCCAAACAAATCATAATAACTATAGCCAGCAGCATAGAGCCCTGTATTGCACTGCTGGTTTGCTTATAAAGCTAAGCAGGGT
>JACXGM010036605.1:0-11340 GCA_016801145.1 Umbra pygmaea
CGCGATAACTTCCTGAAGCTGAGGCCTGCGATCGCCGACTCAAAGTTGCAAGTGTGGTTTTTCAGCTCACAGACACTAGGGGGGAGCGATACGACCAAAAATCAACTCGAAAGAAGTCATACAACCATTCCATTGACTTTGAAGCTGTTCAGTTAAGGTAAATTAAGCTAAATAAACTGCATAGTTCCCCTTTAAATTACGATGGTTTTCAACCGTCTGATTTATCAACAGCCGCTCATTCGTACGCTGGAATTGGAGTGATACGAAAGTTTTGTAAATCACACGTGATTCTCGTCGTAAGATGATTTCTGCGCTCAGATCTACACTGGTTTCTACGCATGTTTGATAAATGAGGGCCATTGTGTGCTTTTGGACCTATGAACTCTTAGTACAGTGAACCCTCGTTTTTCGCAGGGGTTACGTTCCAAAAAGAACCTGTGATAGGCGAAATCCGTGAAGTAGTAACCTTTATTTTTTTACAATTATTATACAATGAAATACTCCATAATACATTGAAACCAAAGAACAAAACCTTTTTACAGGCCCAAGCATTTGTTTAACAAATGAAAGTACTGTATAAACGTTTTTTTACAAATACTGCTATACTGTAAAATAATAATTTTAATCATCAATTCGAACTGAAGGCTTCAAATTGCGGAGATCAGCACCGCCCAACTGCAACCCGAGTCATTGGATTAGAATGGGAGAGAAATGATTATGAAATAAAATACAAAGTACAGTAGGACAAATAGTGACTCACATGTATTTCCCTGCTCTTCTGACTGAGCCGCTGCATCCTGCAAATCCGTGAAGCACCGAGACCGTGAAAGGTGAACCGTGATATAGCGAGGGTTCACTGTACTGTGAAGTTACAATCAATGTTATATTTGCCTTTTGTTTTGATGAATTTTGAACATCCCTTAGTTGCCTACTATAAAATAGCATGTAATACAATACATTACAGATTCATGTCTGTTAAAAAAGTTTTCAATAGCATAGTAGGTGAATAGCATACATTGTGAAATTGCCATACCTTGGCTGAAACGACGCCCCTGCTACAAGTACTTGTGGATTTATAACATTTATCCCAAACAATTAGGAAACAATGCAGCACAATTCACATTGGAAGTAGCTTAGCGCTATCAATGTTTGGAAAAGTGAATGTACTGTGGGAGAGGACAGGCTGACTCACACTGGCTATGTGCTGTCAATTGAGCGGAACTTCAGCCAGAAGTCATCAGACTTCAATGACATGGTGATTAACATGTTTGCGACCAAGGATGTCTATGTTATCTTCTCTTCAGATACTGTAAGGTAGGCCCAGGCCTACAGACCTCTTAAAGACCATCACACACATTTCCTTTCCCTTTCCTGTCTACATATTGCCTGTACCTCTCTCTGACTGTCTCTCTTGATTGATTTATTCGGGACATGATGTTTGATACAATGTGGCGCAAAACAGTTGTGGTATCTACTGGCAGTCGTTTGGATCACATTTTGTAGTGTTTCCCTCGGTGGCCCTTTCTCTGATATTGTAGGCTATGATAGAGCCTTCTGTACTAACATGTAGCCCAGTGTTTTTCAATGGGTGGGTCGCGGGAGATTAAAAGTGGGTCGGCAAGTATGTTTTCATAATCATTTTGTCATTGCTTTTCTCTCCTGGCTAAAATGAAAGTTATAGTCGACAGTACACCTCCACAGCCACATGGCGCACTAAACTAAACTGAGCGTGTAGGTCAAGCTTACAAAGTAGGGTCCTACACTGCAAAAAAGGGGTGTCTAAAAACAAGATAAAAACACTAAAACTGAGGGAAAAGGTACTCAAAACAAGTGAAAATATCTGTCCATGCAGCAAGACAATTTCACTTGACAAGATTTCTTGAATTAAGTTTGTTAAATCTAGAAATAAGATTATAGTGTAGTTGCACACTTAAAATAAGAAATTCACTGTTAAAACAAGATACATTGTCTAAAACTTCTAAATCAAAGTGTTTTGTTTTTTATCTTGGTAAGAACCAAATCATTTGCAGTGTATGATTTCCACGTTGCGGATGGAATCGCATAATCCAGACATTAATGCATACTTCAACCAAATAATTACACCACCGCATATCGCCTGGTATGAAAGTGCAGCGAATCTGTACGTGCAGTTCCCTTTCTATGCGGTGTGTTTGTTTCCCAGCATACACATCTCCTCTGTACACTGCAAAAGATTTGGTTCTTACCAAGATAAAAAACTTAGATTTATAAGTGTTAGATAATTCATCTTGTTTTAAGCTTGAATTTCTTATTTTAAGTGTTCAACTTCACACTATAATCTTATTTCTAAACACTTCAATCTTAATTCAAGAAATCTTGTCAAGTGAAATTATCTTGCTGCATGGACAGATCATTTCACTTGTTTTTATTACCTTTTTCCACAGATTTTGTGTTTTAGACACCCCTTTTTTGCAGTGTAGTGCATAATGGTTGAAACAACGCTACTTCCATCCTTCTAAATTCCCTAAAAAGACAACACAGTTTTTTGGTAGTTCTGGTGTAACATCAGTGAAAAATGTCAAATCGAAATTCCACGGATACAGGGAAATGTGCAAAAATAATATATGAAATTGTATATTCAGTGTGTGCTTGTCCATTGAACTTGGCCAGCATGAGACTCTATCATAGCATTCGTATCTTATGCGCTTGATCGCTATACAGCAATAGCAAACGATATCTAGTCCTTTCTAAATTGCCCAAACAGACAATGCTTGTTTTTCTCAATTTCACTCATTAATCCAAATGCCTATGACTATTTAAAAGGGGAATATTGACGAATATCAATTTGTTTATGTATCTAAATCGCTTTTCCTCTCTCTCTCTCTCTCTCTCTCTCTCGCTCTCGCTCGCTCTCTCTCGCTCTCTACAAAAGAGACTTTATTATTTTGGTTATGTGTGGTTTTTAATTGCCGTTTTGTTTTTTGGTTGTTTTGTTAATTTACTGTGGATATTTAAAATGTTTTCCATTTCCAGTGTTAACTATTCTTTAGAAATTAAAGTCTATTGATCTTTGATAAGATGTACCTGCATTATTATGCCATTATCAATATACAGTATTAGATGAAAATGGTCTCGAACAACAATATTATCGTTTATCGCAATAATTTCTGGGACAATTTTTCATCCAGCAAAATGTATTATCGTGACAGGCCTAATGGTAATACTATCGATAATGAGAAAATGAATGTTGTATTATAATTCAATTATAGGTGACAATTAGAACTAATGTATTATGTTCATTCCCCTACCTACAAATAATAATGATAGAAAAGCTACAGTATATTTGCAAACACCTCTTTTTCATGACATTTGGGTCACAATGATTTGTCATTTTGAAATTGTGGGTCACTGAAAAAAAAGTTTGAGAAACACTGTAACCTATCATTCCATCATACTTGCATATGGCATGTGCTAATGTATGTATAGAAATATTGTCAAATGGTGTGTGTGTCTATGTGAAAAAACAGATACATAGAGAGTTTTTTGCCATAAGGCCATTCTTGTGGGTACTTCTCTATATTGTTGTTGTACATAGAGCACTTACTATAACAATGTATATAGTTTTTTGTTGAAACTTGGTATCTTGGATGTGGTGCTTGGGCAAGGCACTTTACCCTTAGCTGATCCAGAGGAATGTCCCTGTACTTACTGTAATTCGCTCTGGATAAGAGTGTCTGCTAAATTACTTAAAATGTAAATGAATGTGTTGATGAAACGTGAACTTTTGATGGTTGTATGATGCATTTTGCCCACCCACCCAATATCACTACCAGCTGTTACTGCCAACAATAACGGTCTTATTCACAGCAAACAGAATTACTAACCTTTAGATTTATGTGTCTATATTTGTACCTATGCCAGCTATCTTGTTAGTGAGCTAGCTTATATTAGCTAGCTCCGTTGACTCGGTCATGGAGCCAATTAGCAGCTAATATTTCAAAGTGAATGAAAACATAGTTTGGTACAAGAAAAAGAGTACAAATGAAACTGTCTGCTGCTGCTACTCAAGGCCATGGGTAATTAAGAAGGTACCTGAAAAAGGTAGCTGTCAGTTTGTTAAGTTAGGGCTGATGTGATGTGAAGTTTTAAACTATAACACATTTAAAACTACAAATTCCAACACACAGAGCAGTCTACGCAGACAATATAAATAATTTTGTCCAACCATAACAAATGGATGTCAGATAATTCACTAAGATACTGTATGGATTTTAGCACAAACATCTGTCTTTCATTGACCAAGATAGTCATCATGGTGACTTACTTTAGTTTCGCATAGTGACACCTACCTGTACAAATGGGAAAGGCAAGGCTAGTTACAATAAAAGAGTGAAATACATTAAATTGGAACTGACAGCATTTTGTCTCTTTCAAATCTGCAAAGTATTTAAAATTGCTGTAATTCCACTTTAAGTGATGAGTCAATACAATAATGTATGTGTTGCAGGCCCCGGCTCAGGAGACCCAGCTGACAGATTACTATTATCTGTAAAACAGCATAAAATTAAAAGAAGAGGAGAGTCGCGTCTTGTTCTTTCACAGCTCCTCTGCAGATATGCGGGAGCACGCGCAGTTCACTGTTCTGTTTGCGACTCTCCAAAATAAGAGTTATTTTTTTCTGTCCATATAAATGTAAATGTGTATTTGTTAATAAACATTTCCACACAACATAACAAAAAAAATGAAATCCTTTTATCCAACAATATACATATTCAGAGAAGTAATAAAACACAATTGTGTTCATACTTTGTGTGTATCACATATGGAATGGTAATATAATTTTAAATACCAATGTTGGAATTGAGTGGATTCATTTTTTTATTTATTTTTCATGATTTTTCATGATTTTTCCTCTCTTCCCATTTCTCTCTCTAATCCTGCCTTATTGGCAACTTCACAACTCCTTGTACAGTTCTGTGGGATGACGAGGGGCATGCACATGGTTCATCCAACCACATGTTGCCCGAGCCGCCAATTCTTTTCGCACTGTTTACCCAACATGGATGTCTTTAGTCGGATCATGCACGGGATGATTACATTCACAGACTGTACTGTACTTCACAATTGAATTTACAGGCACCCGATCTGAACACAAGGAGTCTCTGGAGAGCGACATGGTAGGATAGATAATCTTAATTATTTAACCAAAATCTCTGGTAGTGCTATGCCAATTTTTTCACTGCCTTGTGCAGGAGCCCCAGGGAAAGTCTGAGAACCAATGGTCAGTGTAAGGGGTCCTCCAACAGGTCTGGTTGCATCTTCTCCTGAGGCTGTTATCTAGCTAATCCCACACCACACAAACACAGCACCCAGTGACCACTTGGTGTTTGACCCATATTGCCTGTTTGTTTGGATCCGGTTTTGTCATTGTACCAACTTTACTTATATCTATTAAACATTCTGGTATTTCACCCCACTGAGTCATATCGTTACAGTCAGGCACAAACCCATGATCATCGTGATGTAGATATCGTGCAATGCTGCAACATGTGCACCCAATTCATTTTAATGATTAATTATGTATGACATTTTAGTCTATCAATTACTGCAATGGATGCTGCATCTAATTTTGCTGGACACATACTGTACATGGCAAGGTTTGTGCAGCAATTTTCGTTGCATTCACTTCAACTTGGCACTGCGCCACAGCAAAAAATTCTGACATTACAAAAAATATAAAAAACGCAAAAATATATACATTATTAAATTAATTAGACAAATGAATTGCATTTGCTTTTCACCTAGGTATGAGATCAGCAATCCTGGTGCTGGCGAGCTACTACCCTGTAGGTTTTCCTTCCAACCCCAATCTAGCACATCTGATTGTAATAATTAGTTTGTTGATAAACTGAATTAGGCTACATTATGTGCAATTGGAGTGAACCTACAGGGTGGTAGCTCTCCAGGACCAGGACTGGTGACCCCTGATATAGATAATCTGTCAGTTAATTTAGTATGACCTTTGACTGTTAGTAGAAATGAGATTAGTGTTAATCGTGGAGGGAGGTGCTCACAGGTCCTTCGCCTAGGGTGCTAAGTCACCGGTTACCCTGGTTAAAAGTCTGAACTCATAGTCTTTGTTTACTTTTAACTCAAATATGCTGCTGTAGACCTAAATGTATGTCTGAAGCTTATAGGCCTTGTAACGAGGACTAACTATTTAAAAAAGTATCACACCAAATCTCATAACAAATACTGTAAATTCTAAGTACTGCGATGGGCACTGTTTCTCTATACATGTTTAATATCTCCATGTGTTCTATCTTTGGTCCTAGACTTAACGGAGGCCTATCAGTAAGCTCAGGCCCTGCCTGGACAGGCAAGTCTTTGTTTCCAGACCTGGCAGTGCGTTGTTCATCTACTTCACTGGCCATAGAGTGATGAGTGTGCTCCTCAGATAAGTTGATTTAGCCTGAGAGTCGTATCATGAATGAATGAGGGAAAGATAGAGCTAGAGAGAGGGAGAGAGACGGCCATCATCCACTCGCACCAAACGTGGAATCCCTAATTACAGTGTCGCCCAAAATGCTGACACAGTTGCCCTACACACAGCTTGGTGATGCCTGCCTTTTCATTGTGAATAAATGGCCATAATCAGCATTCTTTGGATTCTGAGTCCTTGTTACTGAAACAAAGACAGTGAAGAATTTGATGAGGCAGAAATGGGACTGTGCTGGGGGTCCGCTGTTTGATAAGGAAGCTCAGGTCCCTGCTCACGTGTTGTGGCTCACCTGATTATGTATGATGATTGGACTCCCATTTAGTACTCATGGGAGCTGGGGAGTCCTAATTATTTGTTAGAACAAGTGAGGTGATTAATCATTGTGGCAAAATGACCATTAGAGGCGAGGATTGATAGAGAGGAGGGAAGTGGAGGCTTGCGTTGCTGTGTTTTTATTTTGTTTTGTTTCAGGGTATAATGTGTCTTTCTTCATTAAAGGTAATTAAGGAAATTAATTTTAACCCATCTTAACTTCCCAGACTAAGATAAAAGTCCTTTGTAGTGGAATACAGGCATGCGTATCCTGGGTGGTCTGATTTTAATCCTGTTCACTTAGCCAAACTCAGTAACTTTAGAGCTGTTATGAGATGAAGAGCTAGGCTTAATACAGGGCTGCTGAGTTGTCGAAATGTTTCCACCGTTCCAGATCATACAACTGAGAGACTTGGAAATTGACTTTGAAACATTATTCAAATTTATTTTTCCCTACTGTCAGCCCCAGGTGGATTTTGTGTTGAGGTGTAGGGATGTACACTTGGTCTTGAAGAATAAACAATTTATAACTCACGAGCTAGGATAGCTGAGATACGTCATACAAGATAGATCATGTCTTCAAACAGACTTTATTTTTCACTACTAAGTTATTTTTTATAGTCTTGCTAGGCAATATGAATAGCCAACCCCATCTCCAAATAAAAACACCCCTTATCATGACTGCAGCAACATACTTGTGACATGGCTTAATACTTTTTTTAGGCAGTGTGGTGCCATCTGTATATTATGATCCATTTCACTTGGTTCTCACTGGAAAATCCCCCAAAAAACCAGCCCAAAATCACATTGAATTACATTCTGGGGGAACTATTTTGCAAAACTGAAATATGTGACATACTCTGAATGTATAAGAGGGTCAATTACATTTGTAACAATTATCCAGAATATAACATTGTATGATTTTTAAATATTTAATTTGCATTTTATTGCATGACATAAATGTTTGATCACCTACCAACCAGTAAGAATTCCAGCTCTCACATAATTGTTTGTTTTTCTTTAATGTTCTCCTCTAATTACCTGTATTATCTGCACCTGTGTGAACTTGTTACCTGTATAAAATACACCTGTCCACACATTCAATCAAACAGACTCCAACCTCTCCACAATGGCCAAGACCAGAGAGCTGTGTAAGGACATCAGGGATAAAATTGTAGACCTGCACAAGCCAGGGATGGGCTACAGGACAAAAGACAAGCCGCTTGGTGAGAAGGCAACAACTGTTGGAGCAATAATTACAAAATGGAAGATGTTCAAGATGACGGTCAATCACCCTCAGTCTGGGGCTCCATGCAAGATCTCACCTTGTGGGGCATCAATGGTCATGAGGAAGGTGAGGGATCAGCCCAGAACTACATGGCAGGACCTGGTCAATGACCTGAAGAGAGCTGGGACCACATGAAAACTGGGACCTCAATGAAAACCATTAGTAACACACTACACCGTCATGGATTTAAATCCTGCAGCACACGCAAGGTCCCCCTGCTCAAGCCAGCGCATGTCCAGGCCGTCTGAAGTTTGCCAATGACCATCTGGGTGATCAAGAGGAGTAATGGGAGAAGGTTAGGTGGTCTGATGAGACAAAAGTAGAGCTTTATGGTCTAAACTCCACTCTCCATGTTTGGAGGAAGAAGAAGGATGAGTATTACCCAAAGAACACCATCCCAACCGTGAAGCATGGAGGTGGAAACATAATTCTTTGGGGATGTTTTTCTGCAAAGGGGGCAGGACGATTGCACCGTATTGAGGGGAGGATGGATGGGGCCATGTATCACAAGCATTTAAGATAGGTCGTGGCTGGGTCTTCCAGCATGACAACAACCCAAAACACAGCCAACTAAGGAGTGGCTCCATAAGAAGCATCTCAAGGTTCTGGAGTGCCCTAGCCAGTCTTCAAACCTGAACCCAATAGAGGGAACTGAATCTTTGGAGGGAGCTGAAAGTCCGTATTGCCAAGCAACAGCTCCGAAACCTGAATCTGGAGAAGGTCTGTATGGAGGAGTGGGCAAAAATTCCTGCTGCAGTGTGTGCAAAACTGGTCAAGAACTACAGGAAACATATAATCTCTGTAATTGCAAAACAGAATTTTCTGTACCAAATATTGAGTTCTGCTTTTCTGATGTATCAAATACTTGTCATGCAATAAAATGCAAATTCATAACTTAAAAGTCATACAATGTCATTTTCTGGATTTTTGTTTTAGATTCCATCTCTCACAGTTGAAGTGTACCTATGATAACAATTACAGACCTCTACATGCTTTGTAAGTAGGAAAACCTACAAAATCTGCAATGTATTCAAGGGGGTGACACTTCAGAACCCCAAACTGCTACAGATCTATCTCCATCCTGCCATGCCGTTCTAGTCTTTGAAAGTCTAGTCAATAAACAGATAATACACTATTTTGAGTCCCACCACAGCCACTCTGATATACAATCTGGCTTCCAAGCCGGTCGTGGGTGCACGTCAGCAACACTTAAGATTCTAAATGACATCATAACAGCCATTGACCAAAGACAATATTGCGCAGCTGTCTTCATTGACCTGGCCAAGTCTTTCGATTCTGTCAACCACAGCATCCTAATTGGCAGCCTCGTCTGGTTCACTAATTACTTCTCTGATAGGGTCCAGTGTGATACGTTGGAGGGCCTGCTTTCTGGTCCTCTCGCTGTCTCTATGGGCGTGCCTCAGGGATCGATCCTCAGGCAGACACTATTCTCAGTATACATCAATAACGTTGCTCTTTCTGCAGGCAACTCTTATATCCAACTCAACGGAGACGACCCCATTCTATATACGTCTGGCCCTCCATTTGAAACTGTGTTATAAAATCTCGAAATGAGCTTCAACAACATACAACTTTCCTTCCGTCGCCTCCAACTATTTTTAAACTCTGGTAAAACCAAATCTTCAACCGGTCACCCTCTGCTCCTGCCTTCCCAGCAAGCATCACCACCCTGGATTGGTCCGAGTACCTAGGGGTCTGGCTGGAATTCTCGCTCTTCTTCCAGACCCACATAAACATTTTTTTAAACATTCATTAATATCCATAGCATCACCCACTCTCAACCTGCGCTCGAGCAGGTATATCCATAGTCGCTACAAAAGCCCGCCCCTCATTTGGCTGCCTCTCCTTCCAATTCTCTGCTGCTAACGATTGACATTTTTTACAAAATCCCTGAAACTAGAGTCCACGGTCCCCATCACTATCTTTAAGGCATTACTTTCAAATCTACTGAATGACTGCTGCACATGTTGACTCTACCCCCTTTCCTGCCCGTTTATGCCCTAGCATACACATCAAAGCCTTAACGCATATTGTGCATAATCAACCGCACAGCTGTCTTTGTATAATTTGCACATTACCATTTTCAGCCATGTTCATCATGTTACCTATCCTACTGTCATTTCTCTTGTACTGCCACTTTGCATTCCAATAATCTACCTCATGCCAGGTCTCGATTGCAAATGAGAACTTGTTCTCAATTGATTAACCTGGTTAAATAAAGGTGAAATATAAATAGGTGTAAACATTTAAATGTAAAAATTTAAACTAAATGTACACTGCAAAAAATACCCTTCTTGAAACAAGCTAAATAATCTTAAATCTGGCCAAATTGTCCTGTATCAAGCAAATAAATCTGCCAATGGGGCACGCATTTTTTCCTTGCCAAGAATTCTTGAAATTAGCAAAAAAGTCTTGACACTGAGTAGATAAAAATGCTTAAAACTAAGCAAGTTTAGCTAGATACAAGCACTTGAAAAATTGTTATTTTAGATATAAATCCTTTAAATTATTTTTTTTTGTCAATTGTTCTTATTTTGAGAGTTTTTTTCTTAAAATTTAATACCAAAATTAGCACAAAAATCTTAAAATGAGATGAAATTTCTTGAAAAAAAACAAGCAATATAAGTTACTTTGTCTTAAAATAAGCAGCATGAAACATTCTCACTTTGAGGGTCTTTATTAAACAAAAGCATGATATTATTCCAGATCATATCAGAAAATACACCTCTGATTTCAAAATAAAGGCTGAAACAAGTTTAATTTTCCACTAAAGAAATGTACACTGTTCCTTACTGCCAATACACCAAAAATGTAGAACAAAAGAAAACACATCCTCCATTATAATGAGTCTAAACAGTAACAATGCACAAACCATCTCTCCATTTCAAATGACATCTCAATTTCAGTGATGCTCAGTAATTAAATGTGAGCTACATGTTTCAACAAACACCATATGAGATTTATCTACTTACTCGATGAACGCTTGCCATTCAGACATGGCTTTCTTATATGAATGGGTTACATCGCACATTTCCCATTATCTCCCAGCACCTTGGTTTGCAACACACAAAAGTGTGGCAATAGACTTAGGATACAGTAGGTCAAGTGAAGGCCATGAGACAGAGGCCCCTCATACTACAAATCTTTGGAAAGTGCACATCAGTGGAGGAAGGCATTGCGATCTTCTGAGGGGGAGATAACAAAATAATCAATGTAGAATATTAGGAAACAGCTGAAA
>JACXGM010036606.1:0-11340 GCA_016801145.1 Umbra pygmaea
GTTACTGTTTTTACCATGTCTTATCCATGTTACTGTTTTTACCATGTCTGATCCACGTTACTGTTTTTACCATATCTGATCGACATGACTGTTTTTACCGTGTCTGATCCACGTTACTGTTTTTACCATGTCTTATCCATGTTACTGTTTTTACCATGTATTATCCATGTTACTGTTTTTACCATGTATTATCCATGTTACTGTTTTTAACATGTATTATCCATGTTACTGTTTTTACCATGTCTGATCCACGTTACTGTTTTTACTATGTCTGACCCACGTTACTGTTTTTACCATGTATTATCCATGTTACTGTTTTTACCATATCTGATCGACATGACTGTTTTTACCGTGTCTGATCCACTTGAACTAATTTACGATGTCTGATCCATGTTACTGTTTTTACCGTGTCTGATCAATGTCTGACCAATAAAAACAGGGAGGAAGTAAGCAACAGCATACAAGACACATCCATTGGAAAGTGTTTTGGTAGATTGGTTGATCAAGTTTGCACCAATTTCTTTGGCAGGATTTGTAGAAGCTATGGAAGGCCACATTTGAAGCCAAGCGGCACCAGATATTTGGCAAATTTGGAACCCTGCAATAAATGGGGAATAGAATGTCCTTGGGTAGGCTTGGCCAGTCAGTCATCTCTAGCTTAAGTGGATGCAAGAAATACTTTAACATAACATGGATCTTTTAAACATTTCTTCAACTAGCCGCTGCTTTTATCAAGACAAACAGTAAAATAGTGAAAGTGAATGAGAGAAAAATAGAAAAGAGATGGAGGCGAAGAGACAGAGTGAGAACAAGCCGGAGAAGCTTTCTTAGCTATAATTGAAAAATATAACTCACTTTATAGAAAGTTTTCTGTTGTGCTTTACTGTACTTGAGAAAGTTAGTGTACAGTAATGCCCAGTTGCCCTGTTGTGTGCTGTGCTTTACAGTCTGTCTGTTTCCCAAATGGCACCCTATTTTTGTCCTGTATTGAGTACCATCTCCTATCAAAGCCTTATAGTTCCTTAATCCAAATTAGTGCACTATGTGGGGAACACTGTAGGGCGCCATTTGGTACACAGCCTTACTGTCAATGGAAAGTGAAATGTTGGAGGCTGTTTATATGCCGATGATAGGAAAATAAAGGATCATCTTTTTTAGGGGGGTTATGTTATGAATTTCATGAATAATGTATAATTATTCACAGCTCAATTTTTGTGATTGAATGTCCTGTTATTTGTTGGCTTGTCAGAATGGGTATTGGGAGCTGTAGGCTAGCCGTCAACAACCGTGTTATTTTCAAAAGGAATGAATCGTAATCTCTGCTCTTTGTCACACTCGTACTGTGCTAAGATGATTATGTCATACAAAGATGGCCTAATGGTGTTTTCTTACTGTCCTGTAGCTCAGATCAGAAGGTAGATTGATCTGAAATAGGCTGTTAAAGAGAAGGGTGATTGTTTTCCTTAGACTGGATCAGGTATTGTATTGTTATGTTTTTACACCTTGATGCATATTGACTGATGGTTAATTATAGCTGCCTTTTTGGCCAGGTCACCCTTGATAAAGAGATTCTGAGTCTCAATGGGATTTTTTCTGATTAAATAAAGATAAAAAAAATATATAATAATTTTAAGGTTCAATGCATCAAACACAGCATTGTTTTAAACTTGACAATGCTTATACATCTCTAAACAATGCCCTGCTTTATTATTTTTAAAACTGTTCTGGGGCCTTTATTATTCAATGTGCCCTTGAAATGAAATGATTCACGAAGGCACCTTTTCTTTTATGAATATAAGACACAGAAACGAGTACTCATTTAAAGAGAGTTTTAAAGAGATGTTTTATGTATAGGGGACACAGAAATGAGTACTAATTTAAATAGAGAGTTTTAAAGAGATGTTTTATGAATAGGGGACTTTCACGGCTCCAATGTAGTGCGTTGTGATATACATGAGGCAGGCGCAAAGTAATTGCAAACCAATAGTGGACTTTAATAATTAACCTACTTGGTTGAAAACAATACTGCCACATGGGGCGAAACAAGAAATAACGACACCACAGGAACACGCAACAGGAAATCATACAGGAACACATTGACTGACAAGGGAAGGCACGAAACACACAAGCTATATACAGAACTAATGAGGCTAACACAGAATACCTGGGAACAATAAACGATGACGTCCCCTACACAGATACTTATCCGGAATAACAGAAAACACGTAATGCAAGTAATGGGCACATGAGGGAGACAAAACATAACACACAGGGGAGCAACTCAAAAGAAAAAAAGTCCTTTCACAGCCCATCCAGGGTTGTACATTACAGGGACACAGAAACGATTACTCATTTAAAGAGAGTTTTAAAGAGATGTTTTATGTATGTTTTATGTGTATGTGATTTGTAAAGACAAATATCACTACTGTACATGCTTCAATAATGTATTTCATTAAGCCTGTAATCTGTAATCTGCAAAAGCCCTTTGGAAAAACTGATAATTTCAAAGGCATTATTAAATATATTTAGTTAATTAGTTGATATGAACTGATTTTTATATATATTTATTTATTTTTAAAGATTTGCAAGATTACGTTCTACAGTTTGATGTTGTGTAATGTTTTTGGCAGATTGATCACAAAAGTAAACTACAATCATACTTTGTGATGCAACAAAATGGTAAAAAGTCCAATCTTGAATGCAATTTACTGTATGCAATTAAAATAATCAGCAATGTAATTTCCTTCTGCAAATAACCTTTAAAAACCCATGAAACGATAAACTACAATCAGGTGTTGAAAAACTAAAGCAAATTGTTAGAAAATCATTACAGAGAAATGTATTATTTCCACTCCTAAATAAAGATCAAATTCTCTGTTTAAGTAGATTGTAAACATACAGGTGCCAGGTCATGCCAACATCATAATAACTTTTTGGGGTACAGACTGTTGATGTCCATGACTGAACAATTTCCAAGAATTTTAAGTGGTCTTAAACGTTCAACTGCATGGTCTACATCTGTGGTTCTCAAACTTTTCAAAGTACCTCTTTGAAACTAACCATCAAAGTACAACCTACAAGCAACCATGTCAGAGACAGAAAGCATAAAAAAACATTGTATGACCATGTAAGTGACCATGTATTGTGTATATTAGGCTTAATTTAGGAATTTTTATTGCAAAGATAAATCTATGTCAATTGAATCCACTGTTTATGAAACCTCATCCCAAAAAGCCTAGTCTCGCCCCCATTGCTGCTGTAATATGGGCTAAGCTTTACTGTCCAGCCACTATATGTTTAATTAATGTTACAATACAATACATCAAACCCTTACATTTTTTCTAGTCAAATGGTGTACCACCACTGGGTGCTCTAAGTACCACCAGTGGTACATGTACTTTACGACAGTTTGAGAACCACTGGTCTACATTATCGTAATAGATGTAATAACAAAATGCAGACAGTGCAGTCCCAGACAACTTTCAGGTTGTGTTAAATGTTGACATGGAAGGATCAACTGTTAGAAAGAACAGGGTTAACTACTCTTACAATAAATGCCATGGGATCTTTAGTGACCACAAAGAGTCTGTTTAACATTCCATCCAAAATACGGCATCCGAAGAGTGTCTCATAATGGTTGTCCTACACCCCTTCTAGTAGGGTTGCTCTTCCATCCAGGGACTGCCCAGACTTGACCCTGCTTAGCTTCAGAGGCAAATCAGCAGTGGGGTACCGGGCTGCTTGGTTTCAGGCATTAGGGTGGTTTTGGAGATCATGAGAACAAAAGATTGACTTCAATCAGACAAATACCACACAGTGTAGAGCAGGGGTCATCAACTCCGGTCCTGGAGGGCAGAAACACTTCAGATTTGTTTTGCCTAGTAGTTGCGTTTGCTTGCTTTCCCAGGTATAAAACAGTCCCTTATTAGAAAGAGAGAACAAAAATCCCTCCATGACTGAAGTTGATGAACAATGGTGTAGAGCATGGCGGCCCAGTCATACTGTATAGTGCTGGTACTACCGTGCTACCATCATTGAGTCAGACATGTACTGTAGGTCTGGTACCGTGCTACCATTAGTGAGTCAGACATGACTTCCGCATTCTACCACAAAATAATGGAGTGGAATGCCAGGCCATCTGTCGTAAAGCTTCAGCTAAACTGAAAATGCATCTTGCTACAGGACATTGATCCAAAAAACTTGGGCAAATCCAAACCAGAACAGGTGGTTAAAATAAGGCTGAGTCAAAACCCTAACTGATTTATATGGAAACACAGAAGCAGGCCGTACAGTGCACACAAAAAGATCCAAACCAGAATACAGTTGAAGTAGTTCTGTATTTACAACAAATGCTTTGTGACATGATTTCTTTTTCACCAAAGCAAGCACAACCAGGAAATAAGGTGCTAGTTAAAACTCAGTTAGCAACAGACTCCTCTGGTGGCAGAGCCAACTGTCTGCTTCTCTATTTTACTGTGCTGTCATTAAAATTATAAACATGCCAAAAATATATTTATATAAAAATACAAAATCTACGGCACAAGAGGGGTGAAATCCTAATTCCTAGTCGGTCATGCAGTTGCCTTGTGAGTCAAAACTGACTTCTAGTGCTTCTCTCATCCACACTGCGTCTCAAATGGTGCCCTATTTTCTGGGTGCCATGCTTTGCATTGTAAAGGGAGTAGACAGGGTGCCACATACAGTATGTATATATGTATATATTTGTGTGTGTATATATATATATATATATATATATGTATATATATGTGTGTATATATATATGTGTGTGAATATATATTTAGGTGTATTTATATGTATGTGTATACAGTATATAAGTAAGATGTAGATAAATATATTTTATTTCTGTGTCATGCCATACATTTGGCCCATCCCACATGAGATTACAAGACACCATAAACTTATTTAACATACATCTTCTTTCGGTTGCATACACACATCATTCAGAGATTGTTTGGACAGGACCCAGCATATAATTCTGAGCTGCTGAGTTTATGAAAATGTGTAACCACTTTGGTATGGTTTGAATCTCAGATTGCCTCTATAATTCTGATTGATTCCAGAAACTTCGGCCGCAGGATGTGTGATTGGTTTAGAAAGGCTAGCTGTTAATATTTCATTTTCCTACCAGAAGCACTGACAGGCCTATTCAGTGCCGCATTAGCTTCTCATGTTCACTGCTCTACTAGAATACCCGCATCAAGAACAGAACGACATCATCAGCTATGCTGCCGTGACAACATCAGAACTAAATAGAATATTGTATTATAATGAGAAATGTGTGATGACAACATCAGAGAGCTTGAAGCTTTTTTATATAAAAAAAGGAATAATCAACATCATAGTTTTCTCTCTGATGCAAATACAAATACATCAGCAATATGAAATTCACAACGTAAAGTGACAACGAGTTTGGAGGTTCCAACATCTGGAATACCTGAGCGTCTGCCTGGTATGATGTGTTTTTTTTATGGATTTCTGACTGACAGAAAGGCAGAGACAACAGCAGCACTTCAGAACTTCAGGCTTCTGCAAAAGCTGATGCGCATCGCCTTGCTTAATTCAGAATAAACAGCCAGGGAGTTCCTACCACAGTCTGCTTTACATGTCTGCTGTGGGACTGGGTTTATTTTGAGGGTAGACTGAGGAAAATGAAGAGAGCGAGACCCAAAGGGAAATATATGTAATGATGAGAAAATAAGATATGAAGAGAAAGAAAGAGGGAGGAGGGCGGAGTGAGAGGGATTGGGTGAGAGATGGAGAGAAAGAGACAGGGAGGGAGGGAGGGAGGGAGGGAGGGAGGGAAATCAAATAATTGAAAATGTGTTTTCTGTAACAATGAGATTTTTTATGTTTTGTATAGTTTACACCCTAAACTTAATTGTAATTTACATAATTTATAAATATGAGTATGGTTTTTTGACGTTAGCTAGCAAGATCTTCAAGCCATGTTAAATCAAAAGCTTTCCTCGCCTGCTTTTTTGAGTGCTGCAGCAGACCCAAACAACCAATCATTGAAGTCAGGCCGTTTTAAACTTAAAAATAACTTGTGAGAAATGATAAATTAGAAATTATTAATGTAGCCTAGTAGTTAAACTGACATTTACATAGCGTGATTATGAACAAAAATATTTCCTTTCCATATTAGCCACAACAATGTACAGTCCAAATGTTAAAAGAGAGTACTTCCCATGCTACACAGTGCTTATCAGTTATAGCTGGCAAGAAATACAAGAAGATAAAAAATATAAACATCATTACAGTCATGTCAGATATGGTTACATTTTAAGCAGCAATATATATATATCCTATTACTTGTATCCATCTTTGTTGGAAGCAAAATGCTCTGACTCTGATAGGAAGAAGCCCCATCCTCACATCTTCACATTCTTTGCCCTCATAATTGAACTTGAAATTCAGCCAGGCAACAATAACCACCTTACTAGATAGCAAAGTAGCAGCTTGTTGACATTTTAGTTGTCATTAATATGGTCATCAATGCCAATAGATGATTAACCTATCAGTAATGAGGACACTGCTCATGTTGCAACCTGACGACACATAGAGTAGCGTCTGTTTGTTTATATATTTTACCCAGTATTTATATCTGTTTTTCTCTTTTTTTGTTTCCTCACGAGTAGGATTGTTGTGTACAGTTTATCACCCACAAAGTGTGGACAATATGAGTTTCTAAACATACTCTAAAGTTCAGCTGACTGAGCTAACCAACACCGGCTAGCTCGTAACGCCAACAATAGAGGAATGGATAGTTCGATTCTGTGGTTAGTGGCGTTCTTGTCTCATTACCTGGATTACTTTTCCTGTTTCACATATGGATTATGTACTCCGAATGGACAGGGGGTTACATACTCGAGGCACTCTCTGTTGCAACTACAACATTATTTCCATGAAGTTGTGAGGCTTACAGATGAGAACCAGTGTACACATCAGAACGATGAGGACACCACACACACACGAGAGAGTTAACAAAGCCAAGTAAGAAGGGTGGAGTTAGAGCCAGACTCAAAGGAAATAAATAAACATTGCACACTCCCGTCGATCATACTAGCTAACGTGAGCTCTCTGCGCAACAAAACCGATGAACTGCAAGCCAATGTCTACTATATGTATGAATCTTGGTTCTGCTGACCACCTTGGCATTCTATTAGCCCCAGCATACCTACCAGTTGTGAAGAGGTCATAGAAAATAAGGAGGGACATCAAGCAGTGGACTGATGACAGCATTAAGGAGCTGCTTTGAGACCACCGATTGGTCCATACTGACATCTTCTTCTAGTGACTTAAATGAGCAAGTGGATACAGTTTAATCTTTTCTTTTGTGGACAATATTGTACCTACTAAGAGGGTCACAAAATTCCCTAACAACAAACCCTGGGTGACCAAGGAGCTAAAGGAGATTTTGAAAAAAAGAGGGTCTTCAACGGCTCTCAGTTAAAAAAAAAGGTCAACAGAGAGTTCAAGCGTGCCATAAAAAAGGCCAAACTGATACAAAAAACAAGGCAGAGAGAACATTTGCCCAGGGCATCCTCCTGCATGGGAGGGCCTTAAAAGTATGGCAGCAATTAACGTCAGTGCTGGCAGTCGCAAGCCCATCCAGGTTGCAGGCTGTAGCCCGACCTCAATACCCAACGACCTGAACATCTTCTTCACCAGATTCGAGAGAGATAACAGCTCTGATCTCAACAGGTTAATTTCCTCATTCGAATCTGTTGACTGTGTTATCACTATCGACACTGGGGAAATGGTCAATGCCCTGAAGAGGACCAAAGTGAATATGGCGCCATGCCCAGACTCCAGTGGTGGGTGGACACTTAAGCACTGTGCTGAACAATTGGGGGGTGTATTCCAACACCTGTTTCAAGCTCTATTAAAGCTTAACTTTCACCCAAATGCAACTTAAGGTCTTTTTTTGAATGTACACAAGTCAAACTTTTGTTTAGAAGCATAATTAGGACAGAAACGCCACTTTTAAGATTTGTCTTATTTTTGGTTTCGGTCAAATCGCCTTTTGAACGGGAGGGATAAGGGCACTAATATGATTTCATCAAAATCGCTATTTTTAAAACACTGAGAAGGCTCGACACAACGTGAAACTTAGCTGGAAGTATCACCAGGGGCTGTACACATGAACAGAACATTGTTTGTGTACACAGAGTTTACAAAAAAGAAAGGTTCTGTACATCGGTGGCTCCCATTTTGCAAGGTAGATAAGGAGAGCATCGCTGATGTAGGGGATATAACATGTAGGCTAGCCCACAACTGTACCAAACTTGCTGAATTACTAAAAGAACATAACATTAAAGTTATAGGCTATACATTTGCAATCGGAGTGAATAAGATTTTTAGAATAAAGACAAGCCACCTATTGTACCTAGCTTGCTACATGTTTTTATTTCTTCACCCAGTTACTGCAAGGTGTGTGCATTTGGTCCAGTTCTATGGTGTCTTCTATCCAGGAGTATGCTTCCAGAACAAAGGCTGTGTGCAGCTTAGTGGAGGGGGAAAAAAAATCGACTCTGTTCAGTATCGCGATATTTTGCGCACGCAATTATATCGATCCCAAAGCACAAAGTATTGCAATATTTAATTATAAAATTATCTGTTTTACTTTCTGGTTTTCTCCATTGGTTTCCTCGTTTGCGTATTACATCCACAAGGTGACGCTTTTTGCGTTGCTTTGTTGTCGTGCATTCAACAGTAAATTCAAATGAAAATGGCTTCACCGTCACAACCGGTTGTACACAACGCTCAGTCTTCTTTCAAATCGAAAGTGTGGGTAAGTTTTGGTTTGGAATGCCAATATTCCTAAATGGATTTTGGTTGATGACCTTGCAGCCAAACGGACTGGACTCTAGCAGTACACATTTTTGTTTATTTTTCTCAATTTCAGTGAAGTTCTAAATTACTCTTATTTATATGATTACTGTCAGGTTCGTGTTACTCTATTGTATTAACCTATTGATGCCTAAAACACCTGCTTAAAACGCCTATAAAAACCTATGTTATTCTAGGATGAATATTCTTATCCCCCGAGGGTTTTCTGATAAAATACTAAGAATTGATAATGTCTACCACAACCTAAGCCTCTGTATCACATAGAAACATAAAACATAATTTATTTTAAAGGTAAGAATCACAGGTTTTATTATACTATTTTTTCATTACGCCAGTATTGTATTACGATGTAGCTATTATGCCAGTTATTCATTATGCCAGTATTGTATTTATATATTAACATTATTGTATGTTTTATTATAATCATTATCAACAATTATCACCATAATTATTTTACTGTTTATTATGCTATTTATTCATATATTTGTTAGTTTCCGTCACCAACATGTCCCAAAGCTCATCTGTAAAAATATGGTTTGCGGGTGAACTGCTTTGCCTTGCGCGGCAGATAATCCTGAACCACCTCCCTCCAAACTCCTCATATCTAGCAACTCAATGCCCTCCTAAGTTTTTACACTTCAGGTAATGCGTAGAAGATAATGTTCACAGAATTAAATGTGACATTGCAGTCGTATTTTCTTAATTTTTTGTAATGCCTTTGAATAATATGGGGGACATGAATCGCAATATATTGCAGAATCAAATCGCAATACTTGCTGTATCGCAATATGTTAAGAATCGCAATAATATTAAATTGTGGCCCAAATATCGCAATACTATCGAATCGTCACATTGTTGCCAATTCCCACCCCTGGTAGAGCCCCACCAGATCCAACTGGTAGCATTCCACCGCCCGCACAAGTTCCGGCTCCTTCCCCCACAGAGAGGTGACGTTTCACGTCCCCAAAGCCAGACTCTGCCGCCTGGGTGTGGTCCGTCGAGGCCCCTGACCTTCACCGCCACCCATTTGACAGCGCACCCGACCCACACTGTTCTTCCTGTGAGTGGTGGGCCCACAGGGTGGAGAGAAGAGATGCCGCATGACTCTTTTAAATCGTGCCCGGCCGGGCTCCGTGGCAAACCCGGCCACCAGATGCTCGCGGACAAGCCCATCGTCTGGGCCTGGCTCCTGACGGGGGCCCCGGGTTTCCTCCAGGCAAGGCAGGGCTCGACAATAACGATGGCCCGATGGCCCGGGGCCAGTAAAAAGTAACGTTGGGACAGTTAGACTAGCAACTCACTGTCCCGATCGGGCCACTGCAAAAGAACGATTGAAGAAAAAAAATTGCATTGTAAAACTTAACATCCTGCATATGTTTTGCTATTTGCTACATGGGTAAATATTTTTGCATCTTGTACACTGTTGGCCAATCAAGAGTTGAGTAGTGACTGTCAAATTACAACTGGCGCAAGACACTGAAGTGAAGATTCAGCAGCAAAGGAGAGCTACGAGCTCAAACGAAAGTGAACTTTTTTACCTCAGTGGAAAAAAGAATTTACCTGGGTTGACTTTGTTGGAACTAGAATGCACTGTATCGTCTGTCGTATATTTCCGTCTAAAGCAGACAAAAGTGGATCTTTTTACACAGGCACCAACAATTTTCGAAAACAATCCCTGACCATCCATGCTAATAGCAGAAAGCGCCTGGTTTGCGTGACAGCTAAGCGGGTCTTTGACGATGCATCTTCCGGGCCGTTGACCATGCTGGTTATGAATTTGAATGCAGATGCCCATAGTGTGATTGCACGACTTATAACAACCGCATATCACGGTTATATTAAGACGGACCAGCCGTTCGCCTCATTCCCCCGGGCTATTGAACTGCAACAGAAAAATTGTGTTGACTTGGGGTATCAGTATCATACTGATGTGGCGTGTCACAGGTAAGTAGCTAGATACTTCTATTGATTATTTTTAGTATGGGCAGATAATGGTTATAAACATTTAGCTAATTGGCAAGATGTTATGTTATAGTTAACGTTTTCTATGTGTACATGTGGGTGTATAGACTTACCTCTGCTAATAAAGTTATATTTTTATAAAAATGGGATATTGATTGTCAATACTTTGTCAACGATACCTGCCAGAAAGACAATTATATTTTATGAATCTGCACACCGCGGTTGCGTCAGCGACGGGGTCCGGAGGATGGCGGCGTCAGCGACGGGGGTCCGGAGGACGGCGGCGTCAGCGACGGGGGTCCGGAGGACGGCGGCGTCAGCGACGGGGGTCCGGAGGACGGCGGCGTCAGCGACGGGGGTCCGGAGGACGGCGGCGTCAGCGGCGTCAGCGACGGCTGGGACGGGGGTCCGGACGTCAGCGGCGGCTGAGACGGGGGTCCGGACGTCAGCGGCGGCTGAGACGGGGGTCCGGACGACAGCGGCGGCTGAGACGGGGGTCCGGAC
>JACXGM010036608.1:0-11338 GCA_016801145.1 Umbra pygmaea
CGCATAAACACAATTCATGTCAGCACCTCCATGCATTGAGCTAGCTCCCCCTTAGCACCTCCAGTGAAAAATGTCTGGCGGCGCCGTAGGGTCGTAGGTTACTCATTATTTTAATTAAACAAACAAAATAATTGACTTAAGGCATAATACTTAAGTGTAGCATAGTGTTTCCTTTGTTTAATTAAAATAATGAGTAGCCCACGACCCTGCATTTGATCCATCTATTTCCTACACAAAATGTGACAGAACGTGATTAACACTTGCCTTTTATTCACAAGTTTACTCGCCTAGCCATCCTGGCAGCTCCATTAATTTAAAAAATCAGCGTTGCGAATGACTGGCACCTTGGGCGAGCGAAAGAGGAGGGGGGACGACATCAAAAGTATACAAACTAGAGCTCTCTCACAATGGCTCTGATACAAACTAATAACGAACCCTATGCGGGATGCTTGAGTTGCTATTAGCAGGTGTTCGCAATGTTGTCCTAAGGGCGGGAAGGGCTGCAGCTACGCCAATCAGAGGCGCGCGCCGGAAGGCGGTAGCCAATTGAGAAAATGCTGCCTCAAATTCGTGCCGCCCTAAGCGGCTGCCTAATCTTGCCTAATGGGCGGGCCAACCCTGAGTGTTGGTCAGTGACTCCGACGTATAGTGACTTCGACGTACTTAAAATGGTCAAAGGGCAGACAGGAAGTTGGATGTAAAAATGACAAATTAGCAGCTCTGCAATGATGTAGGACATCATCCTGCACAATACCAACATGGTATTAATATGGTTGAAAAGAGGGAGTTCCGCTGATTAAATAATGCCAAAGCAAATAATGAGGAGTGGTTTGTCCATGTGGATTAATGACAGCCGGAGATATCGCGTCTCAAATTTGGGTACTTTTCACTGACTATATTTTGGTAAACTAAAATCATTACAGTCAAACAAGGAAATGGTGTTACAAAACAAAACATTTATTTTCTTTAGGATATGCACGTAACTGTGTAGTGAACGGGGTTAATTTAATGAAATAACATTTCCTATTTTTCATGCATCGCTATAAAATGCGGCCCTTCATTTGGTTTCAATGCTCAATGTGGCACTTAAGCAAAAATAATTGCCCACCCCTGGTTTAGACTCATATAGACACTGAATCAACATTCAGTGATAACACAACCCAGTGTTGTTAATGTTAAGTGTTAACAGTGGGTCGTGTTAAAACTACAGTGTTGTCACTTAACACTGGTTCAGTGTCTGTGTCAACACCGGAAAGTGTTGATTTAACCCAGGCAAATAGACTAGTTGTTTGACTTTGATGCAATTATTTTGTAGTAATTTGAGAAGCACATTATGGTATAAGGCTTATACAGATAAAGGAAAATCGTTGTGCCAGTCAAGGTTCTGCCACCAGTCACTAAAAACACTTCAGTGTGTTCTGTCTTTCCCAACTCGGCAACCGTAAGTGTCCAGAAAATGTGCCAGTTACGTCACTGCAACATTTTAAAAACTAAAAACTTTTAGTTTTGAATCGAGTCAATTGGAGAAAAAAACGGGTCACAAAAAGATTAGGATGTGATGACCAGCCCCGTGTGGGCTGGCATACCTTAACTGAAAGAATGGACTCAATATGTGAATTGTTTATTTTGTGTTAGTTACTATTCAGTGCATTTCATGGTGTTTTTGGTTTCAAAACACCATGAATGTCAAATGATCGCTTCCCCTGAATCTAGTTGTAGTATAAAAAATGATGCGGTAATATCTTTGTCAAATTTTCAGTACACTGGCTGAGTAACACTGGAAATATTGAACGTGCTGAGGAGTTTTTAGTGACTGTAGTGTCGGAAACATGACCGGAAGAATGATTTTGAGCTGTTTAGGCATCTGAACTTTTCCTTTAATAGGCCAAGGAAAAAGCACTAAGCAGTGTTTGTTAATATTGAAAATAAAATGAAAATTTTCATGACCGCTCTCTTTTAATTGATTTAAATGTGGAAATAGTGGTAGATAAGAATTTTATATGACTTGATTTGTGACTTGACCTAAAGAAATGACTTGACTTGACTTGCTTGACTTATAGCAGGGACTTGACTTGCTTGATTTTCACCACAGTATCTTGAGACTTGCTTGAGACTTGAATGTTAAGACTTGAGACTTGCTTGTGACTTGCACATGTGTGACTTACTCCCACCTCTGATTGACGAAAATGAGAAAGTGCCTTAAACCTGCATTCTATCTGATTTCCAGCTGGGGGTGATAAGCCTGGTTGCAAAAGAGCTTGGTTTCTGTAATAGTCTATGAGAATGAGAGACATAATATACTTGATTTACTGAGGTAATAATCATTTTCATAATGAGTATATGATCTCAATCAGTAGATTTAAGCCTTCAAAATTTATCGTGATGTTCATTTTTGGAATTATAGTCTTGTTCATATTAAAATCAGCGATAAAGAAAAGGGGCGTTTAGGGTGTGGCTATGGCGTTCGGTTGTCCAAGTTTACCCCGTAAAGAGATACAGGTAAATAAACAACATCAATTAAACATACAATTACAGAACGAAATGGTATTTGGCTCCTAGTAATGCTACTGTGATTAATGGAGATAAATGAAGAACAAATACATGTGTTTACAGGGCATGTTTATTGGCACCATGTTGGCACAAATAGGCTACACTCCGATACAGTAAGTGGCAGTATGTGCATCATTAAGTTGGTTGAGATCTGCCAGAATATAGTATTGCTAACAATAGCTAATGTCAATGGCATGCTACATGCAATGGACACGTTTGGGATTAAACCACTGTTTTCTTGTGAGCATCTTCAAAACTACAGCTCTTATGGGGAGTTCCCGGTCTGCAGTGATCAGCCAAGGATCAATAATGCACGTGGGGAGCGAAGGCTTGCCCGTTTGGTCTCATCCAATAGGCAAGCTACTCTAGCTCAAATTACTGAAAAAGTTAATGCTGGTTCTGTTATAAAGGTGGCACAACACACACTGCATTACAGTTTGTTGCATTATGGGGCTATTTTGTCAGTAAAAGGGGGACCTACACAACCTCAGGCAGGTTCTCATAATGTTATGGCTGATGAGTGTAAATTGTTGTGGATTGATAAATTTAAGTAAATAATTAAGAACTCACATGCAGTAATCAAAATCACTTAATTTTATGGAATACCTGTTTTATAATCAGACTCAGGAAGATATTTATTGCCAAGTAAGTTTAACCAAACAATTACTTGTTTTTGGTCTTTTGGTGCATGTTTCAATTGTGCCTAAATTAAAGAAATGTAAACAATTTTCACATTTTAGGGCGCAGGGTAGGGCAGTGTGGGTTCAGGATATTTATAGTAAACAAACCGGTATATGTATATAGCAGCCACGGTCGGTGGATCTTAATTGGGGAGGACAGGCTCGTATTACGCTCGGGACCGGAGTGAATGGAATGGTGCCCAACGCACAAAACCCAGTGTGCAAAACAAAAAAAACATTTTTTTAAATGGCATTGTTAAAAAAACATGTATTGTATTTTTGAAACTGGTCCTTATATTTTTGTAAGTTAATCTCATAACTATTATTAGATGCACCAAATGCAAAGCAATTCTGTTAGTGTAAACGTTTCTGATAGGGACATTGTAAAGTGTTTTGTATTTTGCATTTTCGCCACAAAGTTAACCTATCATGGCTCTGATTTCGGTGAACTGATCTACTGTACACAGTCTGTATCATAGCAGCTAGCATGGATTAACAGTTAGAGCTAAGCCACGAGCACGCTAATCATTTTAGCAAAGCATTCATTCGACACCCTGTGTACACGAATGCATATATATCCATGTGGTTTCGCCTTTCATTTACAGAATTTATCATTGAAAATTTTCTCAGAACTCCAGAGATTTTGGAAAACTCTGGTTTTACGTCTGCATGTTTAGTAGCTAAACAGGGAATGAATCATTATTTGTTTGTTCAACCTCCATATTAACTAGCATGTTTCAACCAGAATTATTGTAGCTTGGTCATTATTTGTAGCTATACTTTTCATTATGGAACAGGAAATGCTTTCACATTATTGATTTAATGTTATTTTATATTCACACAACTTTTTTTGTCTGAGCAAAAGCATTAGATCGTGCAAATTTCATTAGTTAATTTCATTGAGCTTTGTGCTAATATTATCCTTTCTCTTGTCTAGATTTTGTCAAGCAGACCAAATCCCTGAATGCAGTGGACCTGTAAGTACTGCACTTTTTGTGCTGATAGGAGAGGCTATTTGCTAAAGCATTATCACCTGAAACATGGGTCCCATGCTTGATCATCTCTCCCATGCCTTCATAAGGAATGTCTTTGCACTTTTAAAACTTTTAATTCACTCAAGGTACATTTAGCAACATGGCACACTCAGAAAGATCCAGGGAGAGTAGGGCAATCTGTATTTCACTGTCAGCTGTGTGACTTTATGGAGCCTTGCAATGAGAACGAATTTTTCACACATTCCTGAAAACAGTTGTAGTTAAAGCAAATAGTTGTATGTCCATATCAAGAATAACTTTCGGAGCAATGTTTATTCCAACTTTAATGCAGACAAAAGCAAAGAGCATCAAAATTAGAGGCCATTCAAACCTGAATTTTTTTCTGAGATTCTGAAACCTGCTGGTAATTTGGATGTTCAACTTGTAAATGATGCAACTGAAGTTGATGTTGAGTTGGAGGTTGCTGATATTGATGAAGATGGGGGTGACTTGGATAGACAGTTAGAACATAATGTAGCTGCTCTATTTCTGAAAATGTCATCAATTCTCAATGTCACTGAAAATGCCTTGCAAGATATGATAGAGCAGATCAACCAAATGTATTTTCTGTCACAGCCCTTGTTGCGATCCTCAGTTCAAAAAGTACTGCAGCAGCATTGTGGAGATGTTGATGAGACTTTAGTGAGCGAGATAGTAAAAGTAGTTACTGAGAGTAATGTATTCCTCAAATTGACTTCTACTTCGAGGTTCACTATCAACTGTTAGCAACCTGCATCATTCAGTTTAAGGGAATTCTCTGTAGTAATGCCTGAGGACCTTCTTCTAAAAAACAAGCAGACATTTGTGTATGTTCCCATTAGGGCTGTGCAATTAATTGGATTTTGATAGCGATTTCAATTTCAGCTCCGAACGATCACCAAAACAGTGTATTCGAGAAAAAACGATTATTTTGTACATTGCATTGTCTAAGAACTCTTTTATTTGGCTTGTGTTTGAATGAGACTCACAAGTGCACTTTTGTCCCTCCTGAAACCGAAAGCGAAACTCACTCAGTCGTCTATTCCCAGTAGGCAACACGCAAGAGGGCCACCGGCGGCACGCCTGCTTTTTGCCACTGCGGCCCCTGAGCTTTTTTGCTGCGGTTGCCCCACCGGTGGGCCGCTTTTAATAAACAATACCCTGATCAGCGGCCCAACAGCGGCGCACCCGCGGCAAGCCGCTTTTTTTGCACAAAACCCAGCGGGATGCCTCTCCCCAATATTAGGCTTATTTTATTAATAAATAATATAATCAGGGCCGGCGCCACGGGAAGGGGTGTGAGGGGGCGACCCCTCACCGGGACTCTCCCGCCCCCTCAGATCACCATGAATGTTAAAGACCAATTGCATTATCTTCCTAGGGTAATTTTAACAAAAATAAATGAGAATGCTTAATCCATCTGGATCTGATCCCATTTCAACCTCATATTTCAGTCTTCTAAACAGGGCTTGAAATACACGGCGTATTTCAAGCGCAGCAATATTTTCACGTATCGGGAGATCACCTATGAGATTGCTATTCCCCTTACGAGCCGTATTCTCAAATGGTCACTTCATCCGAACAGTTTTTGAAGTTTGTGAGAGATGTATATTTATCATAATGGTAAAACATATAAAGACGAAAGCTCTGAAGTTGCAAAAATATGACTGGGTACATTGTTTTGAAAACAAACACAAATTAAATGCAGGTCAGGATGTTTTAAAAAATAGTTTGCAATGATCGGATATTGACCATGTGGTAATTGCAAGGTGATGTAGGCTATGTAATTATTTAGGTTATATAAATGTAAAATCTTACAAAACCATTCCAATGTTGGTCAAATAGGCATATTATTAGAATGCAAATTACCTGACCGGACTGCAGCCAAATTGCTGCCGCATTTGTCAGGCTTGTACAGTATACACTGTCAAAAAAAAGGTTCATTAGGGTTCTATGTAGAACCCTAAGGTTCTATATCCTCTACCAAAGAACCATTTATCTAAAATGGTTCTATAAAATTTTAAAGAACCTTTTTTTTAAAAAAGGTGCTTAAATTCTTCATAGAATGTATATGAATGTATGTATACATAGAGCCAGAAGAGTTCAGCGTCAATTGTGAGAAAATAACTGCCGTTATTTTCCAACGAACTAAAGGTGGGTACAAAGACTGACAGTTTTATAAGCGGAAATAATATTTGTTATTATTATAATATTTGTTTTTATCATAGTGTTTTAACCAGGGAAGTGGCCAGGGTTGATAATGTTAAGTACCTTGTCTTGTACATTATACGTCTGTTAACGTTTTCTGTTACAGTAGTTTACTAAAGCGTTATCGTTAGCCTAAATACCATTCTAAGGATGATTGATAACTTGTTGAAAATGTATAGTTACAGCTAGTTTTATTTTATATTTATATAGTTTATATTTAGATAGTCTTTTTTAAATATAGAGTTGGTTAAGATTAAAGCAATGAGCCACAAGAGGCCGTAGTTTATAGTGATTTCTGAACTCCTAACTGAAGTCTGAAGTCAAGAGGTGCCTGTTTATTGAAGGGCATTTTCAGGAAACTTCAGCAACAGTTTGTTCTTTACTGACAGCTGCTATAGTTCAGTCAGCATGATGTAATAATATTAGTGGACAAACTACCCACAAAAAAACAATCTAATTTAGACAAAGGTATAGAGATAAATAAACTTTTTTTAATTCTGAAGTTAGGCAATGGGTGCTATACAGTAAAATGTATTTTTTGTGTTGTTTTGTTTCATTGATGCTTCTAAATTTCTGTTAATTACTTACCTTTGTTACAAATACTATTTTTCTGTTGTGAACTTTCCACATTCATAGAAACATATTATAGGGCTTGGTGTTTTTGGTCCTTTCGAAAAAGTTAATAATGTGATATTGTTCAATACTTTCATATAATATTTACCAAAACGTGATTCTTCACTGTTCCCCAAAAGTGTAATTGGAATCTATACTGCGTGTGTGTGCGTGTGTGTGTGTATCTGTTTTGCACTTATTGTTTTGTTATTTCACCAGAACATAAGGCTCAAGCACATTCTCTGTGTAACGACCACCCCGACATCTGGATTTGTTCGGCGCTCCTCTTCTCCGGAGTTCTAGGGGAGACTACCTAGCGGGACTGATGGACTTGTGTTTAAGGTTAGTTGTGCCTTTTACGCACAACTTATGTTTGCAGGACAGGTCTTTAGTTTAGGGTTGTGTTTCGCATTTATGGTAAATGTTAGCCCTATTATGGAGCCTGTAGTACCAGGCACCTGTTTCAGTTAGTTTAGAGCACTAGCTATCTCTATACTTGTTATGCACGCAGGTGCTTTTCATTTACGATCATCTATTGTGTATATAACCCTGCCTTGTATTCTCACTCTTGTCGGATATTGTCCTGGAGTAGACTTATTTTCTGTAGGCTTACCTATTGTATTCCGTATTGTTCTGCAAGTCCTTTTGGATTAAACTATTTTATTGGCACTGCACCTGCTTCCTCTTCTGATACGCTACAGAATATCCGACCGAGTCATGGAAGCAGCAGGCCAGGAGGATTTCAAGGGTGCGCTGAGCGAACGTGATCAGGTGTTGCAACAACATCATAATCAGCTGGGCAATCTGGAGACGGCCATGGAGGATGTGCTTCAACGTCTCCGACGCCTAGACGCCTCCTCTGCATCTCCAGCCACACGTCTGCCTGTCACCCCGTCATCTACCTCCTCTGAGAACGTCTGGTGGTTTGGATCTCGCTTTCCCAGAATGTTATGACGGTAACCCGGATCCCTGTCGGGGGTTCCTTCTTCAGTTTGACCTCTATTTTTCGCATAATGCGTGGGCCCAGTGTACTGACCGAGCCAGAATCGCTACTGTAATTTCTGTGCTAACTGGGAGAGCTCTGGAGTGGGCCACCGTGATGTGGGAGAATGAAGGACCAGAGACTGGGGATTACGCAGCATTTAAAGAGCTGTTTAAAGTCGTGTTTGAACATCCATCTACACGGAGAGAACAAGGGGATGGCCTACAGCATATCTGCCAGGGTAACAGAACAACTGCGGAATATGCCCTCGAATTCAGAACCCTGGCTTCTGCTAGCGGGTGGAACCAACCCGCGCTCCTGTCTCTCTTTAGGGAGGGGCTCCGAGAGGAGGTGAAGTTAGAATTGGCCTGTCGCGATAATCAGGCCAACCTGGATCAACTCATCTCGATGGCCATTCGTTTGGACAGGTTGTTGTGCGCCAGGAAGAGACCGGCTGTACGTTCCCCTTTACCTCAGACAACCCTCTCCAAGGAGGAGACGATGGAGATGGACGTTACACGTCTCACTACAGGAGAGAGGAGCCGTCGCATCCGCTTTGGACTGTGTCTCTACTGCGGAGAGGAGGGGCATCTTCTAGCCCACTGCCCAACACCCGTGGGTCCTCACGCAGAACAGGAGGACCGTCCCCGTCCGATCATAAGGTAGGCCTCCAGGTAAATGGGTTAGTCCTGTTTGAGAATGTACTAACTCTGACCGTTCAGATTGGGAATGACTCCTCTATCAGTCCCACCTTGGCTCTCATCGATTCGGGGGCTGCGGGTAATTTTATTGACGAGGGGGTGGCACAGCGCATGTCCATCCCGGTAGAGGAGCTCTCTGTGCCGATTCCTGTCCTGGCTGTGGACAGTCGTCCCATAGGGCGTGGCTCCATTACCAAGCAAACCTCACCCATTTCCATATCGATGGGAGATCAACACACAGAACAGGTCAGTTTCTACGTCATTTCATCCCCTGCTCATCCTGTCGTTTTGGGTATGCCATGGTTGTTCAAACATAACCCCATTATCGATTGGTGAGGGAGGCGAGTACTCAGCTGGTCTTCTGAGTGCCAGGAGAGATGTAGTCCGCGGTTCGTTCACACTACCACCATAGAAAGCCCGGAGTCACAAGTTGATTTGTCCTCTATTGTTCCCTCAGAGTACCAGGATATAAACAAGGCATTTTCCAAAACTCGGGCTGCCCAGCTACCTCCCCATCGTTCCTGGGATTGTGCCGTGGAACTACTACCAGGGGCTACCTACCCACGTAGTCATGTCTATCCTCTGTCTAGGGCAGAGACAGAGGCCATGGAGACGTACATTCTGGAATCCCTGGCGCAGGGACACATATGACCTTCTACGTCCCCCGTCTCCATGGCTTACGTCCCTGCGTGGATTATAGAGCCCTTAATAAGATCACGGTGAAATACCGATACCCTCTCCCGTTGATCCATTCATTTTCATCAACCCTCCGTCTCCATCCTGGGGTACGTAATCACTGACAAACGATTGGAAATGTAGACAGACAAGTCCAATGCTGCACAGTCCTGGCCGTCCCTACTACAGTGAAGGAGGTCCAAAGGTTCCTTGGGTTCGCTAATTACTACTGACATTTCATCGGGTCATTCAGCTCAGTGGCGGCACCCATCTCAGCCTTATTCAAAGGAGGACCCCGACGCCTGGTATGGACCCCAGACGCAGACAGGGCATTCCAAAATCTGAAGGATCGCTTCACTACAGCTCCCATCCTCCGTCATCCTGACCCAGACCTGCCTTTTGTCGTTGAGGTGGATGCCTTGGAGATCGGGATTGGAGCCGTTCTCTCTCAGCGACACGGTACGCCACCAAAATTGTACCCATGTGCCTTTTATTCTAAAAAACTCACCTCTGCAGAACGCAATTATGATGTGGGGGATCAGGAGCTTCTGGCGGTGGTGGAGGCCCTGAAGAGATGGCGACACTGGCTGGAGGGAGCAGCCCATCCATTCCTTGTGTGGACCGACCATAGAAATGTAGGGTACTTGAAGGAGGCAAGAAGGCTCAACGCTCAACAGGCAAGGTGGGCACTGTTCCTTACGCGCTTCGACTACACTATCTCCTACAGGCCAGGCACTAAGAACGGGAAGGCCGATGCGCTATCTCGCTCCTTCTCTGGTGTGGACTTGGAATGTGAGGAGTCTACGGTGGTGCCCACGGCTAGGATCATCGCTCCTATCCTGTGGGAGGTAGACGAGGAGATCAGACAAACGCAGGTAACCGACCATCCTCCTCCTAACTGTCCCCCTGGAAGCCTGTTTGTTCCTAACAACTACAGGGATCACCTTCTCGTATGGGCACATACGGCGCTACCCTCAGGGCATCCAGGTATAACTCGGACCCTTCAAGCCCTCCGGACAAAATATTGGTGGCCCCAGATGTCCCAGGATGTGCGTCGGTATGTCACCTCCTGCTCCGTCTGCGCTCAGAGTACCAGCCCTAAACACCTGCCATTCGGTAAGCTACAGCTGCTACCTATTCCGAATAGGCCGTGGTCTCATATTTCTGTTGACTTCCTTTCTGACCTACCTGAGTCTAAAGGCTGTACCGCGCTCTTCACCTTTGTCTTCAGGGTGTATGGGCTACCAGAGGAGATCGTCACTGACAGGGGTCCCCAATTCACCTCTCGTGTCTGGCGATCTTTCATGAGGAGGTTGGGGGTCTCTGTTAATCTGTCGTCAGGTTACCACCCTCAAACGAATGGGCAGGTGGAACGGGCGAACCAGCCGATTCCTCCGGATGTATTGCATGAACAGACACGGGGACTGGGCTGATGTTTTACCCTGGGCCGAGTATGCCCAAAACTCCCTGCACCGTGAGGCTACTGCATTAACCCCGTTCCAGTGCGTTTTAGGGTACCAGCCTCCCTTGGTTCCTTGGCTTGCTGATGACGCCCGTATTCCGGCCGTGGATGGGTGGTTCCATCGAGCGGAAGCATTATGGTCTGCGGCTCATACCCGTCTGCAGAGAGTGGTCCAACGTTTCCAGCGGCAGGCGGACAGATGCTGGAACGATCCTCCTCCGCTCCAGCCTGGCGACAGGGTCTGGGTTTTTACCTGGGATATGGCCCTGTGCACCTCGTGCAGGAAACTGGCACCGCGCTTCTTGGGGCCCTTTCCCATATTGCGCAGGGTCAACGTCGTCACATACATGCTCCAGCTTCCCTCTCACATGAAGATCTCACCATCTTTCCATGTTTCCCTCCTCGGGCCGGCGGTTCGGGGTCCTCTCGATGATGGCCAGCCTCTCGATGATGGC
>JACXGM010036609.1:0-11338 GCA_016801145.1 Umbra pygmaea
GTGTGTGTGTGTGTGTGTGTGTGTGTGTGTGTGTGTGTGGGTGTGTGGGTGTGTGGGTGCGTGTGAGAGTGCGTGGGTGCGTGTGTGCGTGTGTCAGGGAGAGCCAGGGAGTTCCTATTAGATCCTTCCTAATACCCTTACATGCATTCGAGATGAGTTGTTAATTAATATGTGATTTATCACAGAGTGCTATCGTTTGTTTGCGTGTGTACATTGGACTTTCTGTTTTGGCTCAACAGCCGGTCTATGTTTAGTGCAGCGGGACTCGTTGCATCATCTTTGTTTATTGACCCTTCTGAGGGCTGCTTGGCTTTGATTAGCAGGCCTTCTCCCTCCCTCTCTCCCTCTCCTTCCATCTCCTCACCGCTTTCATGTACTATGATACACTCCAGCGTCACAGACCTCAGCTGCTTATCAAGACCAACTTTCATGTCAGACAGGAAGCTTCAAACGGCCGCATCATGCAGAGCTCCCTCCCTATCTCCCCCATCACTTTTCTGTCTCCCACTTTCACCTTGCTCTCCCTATTTTGCCCCTCCCCTTTGCTGTCCTCCACCACTGTTTCTTCTCCTCCCCTTCTTTTTATTGTCTTCCCTCTATATCGCTCTGTGTCATTCTTGCTGGGTTTGTTCTGCAGCATCTGTCTGTCCATCTCTCTTTCTCCTCTCTCTGTCTCCCCCGTGTACTTTTCACACCTCCGTTGTCTTTCCTCATGAACGGCCAGCACAAGCCTGCAGTGAATCACGCCGCCTCTCGGCTGCCCAGTCTGAATTAGGCATGGGCACGTCTCTTCAAAAGAGCATGGCGGTCACGCTGAGCCAACGGCACTAGCGCTGAAAACAAACATCAAACACTACAGTTGAGTAGCAAAAACAAGGGGTCTGCACTTCTCCTCATTCAAGTCTAGTGCCTACAGCGTCTCGCGCACACACACACACACACACACACACACACACACACACACTCACACACACACACACACACTGACCCACACACTTCAAGAAAGTGTGTTATGTGTGTTTTAAGGTTTATTATTCGTTTGCACTCAAGTTTGTGAGTGTGTGTGTGTCTAGAGTGTGTTTGTGTAGATTGTATGGCTTTTCATCAATCGGGTCACAGTTAGCATCAGAGTAACCCCAAAGCAGAGACACACACACACATGTTATTTTTACACAGACACTTCACTAATATTTCTATATGCAAACAAGCCAGTCCCTGCGTAGCACTCATTCACTAGGTATGTGTATACCCATTATATATGTGGATGTGCTGTAGATTTGTTATGTTGTTTTATCCCAAACTCTGTTAAATAATGATATTCTGTGAATGATATTTAGATATATGACCTGTCCTTCATCTCCACTGTGCTCAGTGTAGCTTTGAATAATTGTGAGTTTGTTCAGTGTTCAACGGAGGATGTTAGGGCAGAACAACATGTAATCACTGGATAAACTCAATTGTACACAGCATTATACAACTCTCTCGGCTGTGAACATAACTAGTGATGAAAGTGATGTGAAATTGAGATGAGCAGACCGAGCTTGTTCCCTGCTTCTATGGGTGGCTGGTGCTTTGGGGTGTCATGACTCATGTATTTGTATTCGAGGTGTGAACTCCGTTCAAAATGAGAGAGCCCAGGTGTTGAGTCCATAGCGTCACATTAACATGCATGAATGCATACACACACACACACACACACACACCGCCTTCTGCACTGTCATCCAGTTAGTCGCTGTGTGCAGCAGGTGCCCACGTCTGTGTATACCTATGAATTGGCTTGTGACACGTGGATCCATGAGCTGCTGATTGATAGAGTGTGGCCAGCAGGTGCTTAGTACCTTTCCCCATCCCAAGTGGACCATTTATGTCAATTTTCTATTAGAGGGCCGCGTCGTGCCATACCACACATATCACGGGTTGGATGACGTTTCCCCATCTATACCCAGCCCACTTGAAAGCAGACCGATTTGGGGTAAATCGGAGAAGAAAGAATACTTAGTACTCACCCGCGACAAAGCAGGCCAATGTTAGTTTGTATCTTTACCTGAATGTACTAATTTACTTGAGGATTTTAAATAATTTTCCTTTTATATGATTTTATACAAACATTACACAAAAGCAGCAATGAGTATAATGATTTTCATCGTTATATTTTTTATTATTCCATTTGAATCGAAATTGCAATGCAGCGATTGCTGGTCTGTCTTTGTTCATTATTATGCAATTATAACAAAACACTACATAGTTTACGGAAACATCACCTCATATTAATTGCTTTTTTCATATGTTTTAAATATCAATAAATAGTTTTTACAGCTTTAAAAGCGGATCTCTGAAAGAGGAAATCACCTACCGTTCTCACTGTCATACTTCTACACATTGGCCCTATTGAAGTGAGATAGTTCTATGCAAACAGTTATATGACTCTGACTTACAAGTTGCCTGGTATTGTTGTTTTGCCTACCGTTGTAATGAGGTGGAGTGTTGTGCATAGAATGCAGGAGTGTAATAGCTTGTGGTGAGAGAGGAGCCAGATGCAAGTGATTTTATACAAAGGACGTGCATGTGGAAAATAAAGAATCTGAGCCAATAATGCTACTTAAAGGAGAATCCCAGGTGATTTCAACACGTAGCTGTGTTGTTAGACAATTTGGATGTCTGTCAGTAGCGAGACAAACACAAACAATCTGTGTTGCTTACACCGTGTTTTCCTCTTGCTCCAGTTTACACCCGTTACGCTGAAACGGGGCAAGTTTTAAAATGTGCTTTTAGCCACTTAACATGTTTGAAATGTCATAGCATAGCATAGCCAGGTGCAGTGATTCCTTAAGATTGAACACAGCGAATCTGACTGCAGTAGATGTGAAAGAAATGTAAATAAGTTGTTATAAATCAGCCAGTGCACACGGTAGGAGCGGATCATTGCTTTTCACTGGCATTTTTCAAGTAGGGAAACTTCAGGTAAAATAAATAACTGGCGGTTAATTAGAACAGGAAATATGTCAAATTTTTGACAGTGTATTTAAATAAAAAAATAGATATAGAGGAGATAAAAGAGATGGAGACAGAAAGATAGAGAGAAGAGAGAGAGACTCAGTTTCGGGGTCGCAGTAGCGCTGCGAAACGCAACGTGATTCATTCAGAGAAGGAAGCAGTTGCTGCTTTGGACGTAATATGTCAGGTGGTTTTTCCGTACCAAAGCAACATTCGGAGCAGTGGTTCAAATGGAATTGTAGTTATTGGTTTGAACCATGTCTCGAAACTTCAGTGTCAAACTGCCATCACTACTTAACATCTACTTAACCTCATCGGCCGGTAGCATGTAGTTTCGAACAATGCAGTATACTGCTAACCAACCAATAGGCAGAAGTTTGTCGACTTGTCCGAACCAGAACTTTCAAGTGTTATGATTAACATGCATTGCTGTAATTCTGGTTAAGCAATCTCTCCCCATGTACTGTATCACGTCGAAACCAGGGAATATATGGTAAAAAAGTACATTAACATTTTCTCCTTTGTATTCTTGGAGGTATTCTGTGATTTTTGTGATGGCACCAAGGTCATTGGCCAGGAAATTAGGTAATCTAGAAAGAATAACCTGTTCAGTTGCTCTTAAAAGCACCAATTCAGTGTGCCACCACATTTACAACATTGCCTATAACATTTTAGTCACAAATTGACAACAGTTTCTCAACAAAAATGATGTATTCCCAGTTACAAATAACATGGTATACTGCTGAAGTTCTGTAAACTTTTGTGACTTGAGGCATAAAAGGTGACACAAAAGGTTTAGATACTGCTTCAAGGTTACCATGGTAAGAGTGTAACGTTTTTCTGCAGAATATCTGTCACTTGTTGGCTTGAATCTCACTGTTCTTTTAAATCATATGCAATTCAAACTTTTAACAACATTCATGCATGTAAATTAAAATCAGAAACCTAGTAATTTGGGATTAAGTCTCATTTTAAAGAAATATTTTCTAACGCAATGCTACAAAATTCTTCTCCTCTCTTTCTGTCGTGCACAGTTGAATAAAACATGCAATGGGTTTGTCCTGCTATTAAATGTCAACAATCTTTTTAATATCCCTATCATAAATATGTCTATGCACCAATTTCATGGCAAAAAATACATCACAAGCTACCAATTACAGATTAATTTGTTTAGCTCAGTCTCTGTACTTGTTAAATTACGTTTTTTGTCAATCCCTAGTTGCAGAAATTTCAAGAATAGAGCAGGTGTACCATAAACCAAACAGGGATAGTTTAAACTAAATTTTAAATGTATATTAGGAACCATGAAAAAACATGTTGAAACCACTCTAAAGAAGTGACACTGCCCTCCCCTTTACCCCCTTTATTCCTCCTTAAAGCAAAAATAACAAATCCAAGAACCTACCCCATTTATGACCATTGTTAAATATCAGTCTGCTCCTTAGCTAGAAAGGTTTACAAAATACCACGTAGAGCAGGACAGACAGTGGTTAACAGAAGGTACACGATGACGCATTTATTTAAAAGAAGCCTGTCCCCGAATGGATTCAAACTGAAACTAAAATTCTTCTGGCATTCATCCACTATAACGTTAGGCTTTGGGTCCTCTCCAGAGCTCTGATTAGCTTAGATCATCTCTGTCTTATCACCAGCCATCATGTTTATGTAAAAATCCATAATGTAATGGAAAGGAGCAGAGACACACAAAGGTTATAGACAGGAGTGGCTAGTAGAAATGGGCTAACATCTTTTACAGTAAAGATGAGACTATTTTTCTTAAAATAAACTTACAATAAATTATTTAAAATGTTGGTGGAACTTAGAGCACCAAATAGTCACGAGAAGAACACAATATTTCTAAATGGGTTCATTTTTTACAGCCTGAACACTGTAGCGTGAGCATTCATTCATCTTTGTGTTAAGTGAGTGACAGGTGTCGTGGTACACCCCCTTGATTGATGCTCATTTGGGCTAATTTCATTCAGTCCACAGGCCACTGGCTTAACCAATGACAGTAGAGGCCGAACAGTCAGTTGCTAGTGGCTGTTGTGTGAGAGTGGGGAGTGTGATGGACTGTGGAAATGGTGGAGGTTAGCATGAAGAATGAGGTGTATTATTATCCATTTTCTTTGTTGTCTTTGGAGGAAAATTGGTAGTAAAGAGACTTGGAACATTCTGTCCAAATAACACAAGGACAAACGCCAAAATCATAAGTTTTGTGTTAATTGATTTAAAGAAAGGACTGGCTCAATATGTTATACAGGGGTGCAAACTTGTCATCTTTTGGTGAAATTTGAAATTTTATCTTAAAAATAGGAAATTCACGTGAATTGTTTAGATCTGCAAAAAAATATTTGGGGGACTGGGGATCTATGTCTCATCTAAGTCATCGCCGAGTAGGCAGAACACTTTCTGTTTCGTAATCTACTTCAGTTGGGCCACCCTGGGTCAGACATGATGCGTGAGCTAGCACATCTTTCTGTCTGCCCTCGTGCTCTGTCGGCTAAACTGCCCTGCTGCTGGATAGAAAGTCTCAGCTAGCTAAGTTAGTGTTGCACCCTTGAAATAACTCAGTCTCCTTCAGAGTATCTTCATTCTTTTGCAAACTTTATGAAATTCCTGATTCAAATAACAAACCGATGAGAAATGTTCTAGATCTGTCTAGCCATATTACATTCTCCAGCTCAACCCAACAACACGGAGAGCTCTATGTTTTCTTTCAAAATGATGATCTATTCAAAGAGACAGTGCACAATATTTTCCCCCAATATACACTCACCTAAAGGATAATTAGGAACACCCGTTCAATTTCACGTAAATGTAATGATCTACTCAACCAATCACATGGCAGTTGCTTCAATGCTTTTAGGGGTGTGGTCCTGGTCAAGACAATCTCCTGAACTCCAAACTGAATGTCAGAATGGGAAAGAAAGGTGATTTAAGCAATTTCGAGCGTGGTATGGTTGTTGGTGCCAGACGGGCCGGTCTGAGTATTTCACAATCTGCTCAGTTACTGGGATTTTCTTGCACAACCATTTCTAGAGTTTACAAAGAATGGTGTGAAAAGGGAAAAACATCCAGTATGTGGCAGTCCTGTGGCCGAAAATGCCTTGTTGTTATTAGAGGTCAAAGCAGAATGTGCCGACTGCTTCAAGCTGATAGAAGGGCAACTGTGACTGAAATACCCCACTCGTTACAACCGAGGTATGCAGCAAAGCATTTGTGAAGCCACAACATGCACAACCTTGAGGTGGGTGGGCTACAACAGCAGAAGACCCCACCGGGTACCAATCATCTCCACTATGAATAGGAAAAAGAGGCTACAATTTGCAAGAGCACACCAAAATTGGACAATTGAAGACTGGAAAAATGTTGCCTGGTCTGATGAGTCTCGATTTCTGTTGAGACATTCAGATGGTAGAATCAGAATTTGGCGTAAACAGAATGAGAACATGGATCCATCATGCCTTGTTACCACTGTGCAGGCTGGTGGTGGTGGTGTAATGATTTGGGGGATGTTTTCTTGGCACACTTTAGGCCCCTTAGTGCCAATTGGGCATCATTTAAATGCCACGGCCTACCTGAGCATTGTTTCTGACCATGTCCATCCATTTATGGCCACCATGTACCCATCCTCTGATGGCTACTTCCAGCATGATAATGCACCAATGTCACAAAGCTCAAATCATTTCAAATTGCTTTCTTGAACATGACAATGAGTTCACTGTACTAAAATGGCCCCACAGTCACCAGATCTCAACCCAATAGAGCATCTTTGGGATGTGGTGGAATGGGAGCTTCGTGCCCTGGATGTGCATCCCATAAATCTCCATCAACTGCAAGATGCTATCCTATCAATATGGGCCAACGTTTCTAAAGAATGCTTTCAGCACCTTGTTGAATCAATGCCACGTAGAATTAAGGCAGTTCTGAAGGCGAAAGGGGCCAAACACAGTATTAGTATGGTTTTCCTAATAATCCTTTAGGTGAGTGTACATCTAAATAGCATAAAACACAGTTTTCTTTAAAATTATTAAGAATTCAATATCATGTCACTTAATGTATTTTATTTGTAATTTCACATACATCTTAAATTATTAGTGATTGGTTATTATTATTGTTAGTACTGCTTCATATTTGATGTCCCTCTTAACATTATATTTGTAGCAGTAAGGTTATACATTAATTCTGGGGTGAAGGTCAAAACGAGGCATTTTAAAATATTTGAGAAAATTGAAACAGGCTTTTGAATGGCTTTGAAACATTTAATCAACAGTGAAAGGACCTGCTGGCAACTTAAATTATGTCACACAACAATCTTATGGTTAATTCCACCATGGTTAGACAGACGCTTCTGTGGCCGGAATGAACGATTCCCGTCCTTCATCACAAACTGACTAGTTTCGAAAGGGTTGATAATTGTATTTTGTCAACACTGTGGGTTATTGAATGTATTAGAACTGTTTGAGACAAACTCTTTCCTAACATGATGTCATACAATCATCTTGATTTGGAGTGTTTCCAAAACATCAAACTTATGGGAACTTCTCTGATAAGACTGGAAATAAAACTCTGCAGGCAAAATGTACATTGATATTTAATGAATTTTGTCATAAAGTTATAAAGTAGTGCTTGTGCAATAGTGGGGCGCAGATGACTCAGTTTTTAGGGAGTCAGACTTTTAGTAAAAAGGTTGCCAGTTCCATTCCTGACACTGTCATTGTGTCATTGGGCACTTTATTTAGAAACAATAATTTTTTTACATTGCCAGGGCTCAGGCAATTCCATTTATTGTCTACCACCTCGCAGGGCACAGAGGTTGCAGGGATGGATAAATAGACCATTGCATGTTAATATAGTTGAGGGAAGACCCCTGCACTTTTGGCCCAGTAAACCAATTCAAGACCAGGTATGCATCTGCTAGGTACCGTTGAACTTCAACCATAGCATTGGCACTAGAACTCTGTATTCTCCTGGTGTAACTGACTCTGTTATCCAGGAGTAACCACAGGTTGTCATCATCACCATCGCCCCCCTTGTCTCCCTGGCAAAAAAAATATATAATTTTTTTATTGTATAAAGGCCCGCGACCACTTGCCGGGATAAGCGGTAGACGATGTGTGTGTGGTGTGTGTAAAGGATTTATACAGAATGTCAAAGATATACATATATATCCTATAATGATAATAACCCTCTGATAATAACCCTCTGGTGGCTCGATAGCTCAATTTCTCAATACTCTCACAAATCTATCAGGCAAGGTCTCACGCATTCAAAATGTTTGTTTTTGATGATTCATTTCATACCCGATACGTCAGTGTCTTTTGACAAATGAGACACAGATATTGTTCAATATCACATGACAAAAGTGTTTCGACACTGTCATGTGACCCGAAGTAATTTTGAAACACGTCTCAATAGGTTGTTCCGATGCAGTGACATGTCGAAAACATCGAGACAGTTTCGACACTTGAGTGTTGAGCACCCATCGCTACTGGAGACAATACAGAAGAAACTGGGTGGATCCAAAGCAAAGAATATAACTTCCACCCCTAACCTGTCCTAACTACCTAAAAGAAAAACACAAACTAATCTGGCACACGATCAAGGCGCCCTAACCCAAATTCAGGGGGTGGACTTGCCAGGTCTAACCTAGTGTGCTTAGACAAGAAAGTTACCCTACAGGGGATGTAAGCCCATGGGTGTCTTGCCTATACACTCCGAAGTGTTCCCCTTCTCCATGGGAAGACAATGATTAATAGTAATAAATTAATAGTAATAATGATACAGTATACACAATAAGTACAACACTGAAAGTTATCACGAATAAACCAAACAATCCCACTAACTAGGCCTAACCCACATACATACTTAACGTCAAGCTCTCACTCAAAACACTACTGGAACACACACACACACACACACACACAATTAGGGTCACCCAGTTATGAAATCCAAGGGTTCACATACTTTTTCCAACTTGCACTGAGAATGTTTACACAGTGTGGTCAATAAAGACATAAAGGTTTCAAATTAGAGGTTGACCAATTATGATCTTTCAATAAAGATACCAGTTATTGAGAGACCAAAAAAGTCAATAACAATTATTAACTTATATAATTATGTTATAGAATTATAATAATAATAATAATAATAATAATAATAATAACCACAATGTTGAATGAATAATGAACATTTTTTGTAACTTTTTTGTACAAATCATGAATAAAATAGGTTCAGTCTTAAATTAATAATTTACATAATATCTTACTTTTGTGATTTGATCCTTTTAATTAAAACAAAGCTTGTGGGATCCACATGGCATAGTAGGCTAAGTCACTGCATTGCCCGACAGTCTACGGCATGATAGTGACAGGTTCGAGCCTGGCTATGGGTTCTCTGACTTTCCCCGGGCCTCCTGCACGAGGCAGCGCATATTGGGTTAGATAAATCAGATTACTCTCCAGCGACTTCATGTATCCAGACTCCCTGTGTCCAGATTGGGTGCCTGTGGGTTCAATCGCGGAAGTATAGTTGGTAATCGTATCCCATGCATGATCTGACTAAAGGCTTTTGTGTTGGATTCCCAGTGCAAAAAGAATCGGCGGCTGGGCGACATGTGGTTGGATGAACCATGTGCGCACCCTACGCCATCCCACAGATCTGTCCAAGGAGCTGTCGACAAGACAGGATGAGAGGGAATTGGGAGGGGAGAGTGCCCAAAGGCACTGCAGTCGAAAGAGTGCCCAAAGGCTAACATTAGCTCACACCCATCTACAATCTGACAGACTGAGAACATAAAGGTAAAACGGTGGACACCCATAGTGCAACAAATCGCACACTAATCGATTTCATGGTGCAAACAGAACATGCTTTCAATTCGATTCTGCAAACTCTTTTGCATAGTCATTTGCGCAATGATTGTGCTTTGTTCATAATGGACTTCTGTTAATCCAGCACATTTTGTGCTTATTAATTGTTAATTATGGTAACTATTTAGTTATGAACTCTGATTAACTTTAATTAAGAACTTCCAAAATTAGGTAAACCCAGCTATGTACTTTTATGTTGTACTTTTTACCACTCTGGTGAATTATTAAATACGAAAGCACTAGCTAGATTTAGTAAATGCAACGCAATTTTAGATAGTTAACCTAGTGTAGCAGTTCAGCTTTAATATGGGTTGCGTTTGACTAAATGTAGAAGGGAGGGGGCAAAAATGTTGGTTGATTAGCTAAAACGAAATGGGAGGACAGTTATCTTGAAACGAAGAAGCGAACCTGTTTACTCTGACAATACTTTTTATTCATTTAGCAGACTCTCTTATCCAGAGTGACTTACAGTAAGTTCAGGGACATCTCCCTGGAGCAACTTAGGGTAAAGTGCCTTGGTCGAGGACACAGTGACATTTAGAACAGTCTGCAATTAATTCATAGACCGTATATATTACTGGACGTACCATGTATGACGTCACCCATTGGTTTGTGGAGATCTGATTTGAGTCATCGAAATGGTTTGTCGTTACGGGTGCAGACATCTTGGTTGCGGATGTGATGATTTTAGAAGAGAGGGAGGAGTAATCTAGCTAGCTAAGTGATATTAATTGGGATGCTAACATTGGCTAACAAAAAATTGTACTAAAACAAAATGTAACATTACTTACCGGAAAAACTGAACTCCCAACTCATAGCCACGCCCTAAAACACCCCCTGCTTTATTGCCGATTTTAAAATCAATTCAGAAAATTAATTAATTCTGTATTGCAGAGGACTTAGAACCAGCGATTGAGACCATAAACTCACTATGAAAATGTTTACTGAGGTACTAAATCAAGTGTGAAATGGATCTTATTCTCATAGACTTCTACAGAAACTATTTTGCAACCACATGTGTCGCCCCCAGCTGGAATTCAGATAGAATGCATGTTTAAGGCACTACTGCATTTGCATCACTTTGCCGAACCGGATGCTACGTCCAGTAATATATACGGTCTATGAATTAAACCGACAAACTTCTGACTGCAAATCTGACCACTAAGCCATCTGACACCTTTAAATTGGTAGCTTACTGATTGTTTAAAACAAAACTCTAAATCTGCCAACCTCTAGTTGACATCATCTTCTTTCTACAGTATATGAAATAAAGATAATAGCCGCTTTCCGACCAAGTAGTTACAGGAACGTAGTTATAGGAACAGTCCACTTCTAAACAGTTCTACTAACTACTCTCCCCCAAAACCGGTTTTGCTCTTTGCATTCGCACTGGTCAAGTGGCCATAGGAACTGGTAGGAGGGATAAGGGCGTGACGCAAGCACCGCAACAAGCTTTTATAGCGTCGTCACTA
>JACXGM010036610.1:0-11354 GCA_016801145.1 Umbra pygmaea
CCTTAAAGTTTTCTTCTTCATTGGCTCCTATGGCGAGGAAAAGGCTTAAGGTGATTTAATGTACCTAAACAACGATCAATATTAACCAAATTTCTCTCTCATATTGCTCATCATAACCACTGAAAATTATAAAAACAACTAACCCAAATTCCAATTATTTTATATATTTTTTATTTTGCTGATCCGAAAAATGATCCGACCCGTGACTCTGATCCGAAAACCGATCCGATCCGTGAGTTTCATGATCCGTTGCACCCCTACAACATATGATACGTTTTTTTATTGGGCTACTTTGAACATTACTTGTTTCGGATTGGAGATAAACGCGTTTAACAAAAATGCGGAAACTTACTCATTAACAAAGAAAGACGCACTTCTGTCCAGGTGCATATTGGATTCGTTTTCGCAGAGCTAGTCTGTGAGAACTCCAGCCTTGAGCTGCGGTAGCATAAAGATATTGCGGTATAGAAGAAAAACAAATCAATTTAGATCTCAGTATTAAGCCCGAGTAGGAAAGATTAAGTAAATATAGAAAATATCAAGGACAAAACGTGTACAATTACAGATATGCGGAAGTTGATGTGATGATGATAGGATTTTATGTAATCGCAAAAAAAAACACACACATACAGCGCGGAATGCTAAAGGTTCATTGGATGATTCAGCTGTCACTCAAACCACTCGTTTAGTCTGTGATAATGATTGGATTATGATAAATGCCGCTCTCGTTTTACCAGAGACAAGCACACGCGCAATGTCCTACTTCTGAAGTGTAACTTAAACTATTAACAACGAATTCTAATTCAGGTATCTTACATCGCCATAATATGGTTTCTTATTATATGTTGTATTATGTTTCGTTTCATTATTGAAGAAGTACTTGCAGCTTTGATGGGAGATAATTGGGTGTCAGATGGCGAAGTGGTTAGGGATCGGACTAGAGTCAGAAGGTTGCTGGTTAGATTCCCTGCAGTGCCAAATGTTGTAGTCTTTGGGCAAGGACTTCACCCTAAATTGCTCCAGGAGGAATGCCCCTGTGCTTAATGTAATGTAAATCAGTCTGGATAAGACTGTCTGCTAAATGACTCAAATGTAAATAATTTAACCAATGCTTCAATATTTTTATTAGTAATCCCAAATGTTTTCCAAACAGATTATTAGAAAATGGATTTACAAATGTGTAAATATTGTGGTGGTCGTCAGGTGTTACAACAGCAAAGGTTTACACCTCTCAAAGTTGATACTGCCTACTGTTGCATGAGTGATTTAAAAGTAGCTGACTAAAATATGGTAGCAGGACATACAATTAGCAAACAGATTAACACAATTTGTCAATCATCTGAAAATTATTAATCTCAGACTTGTCTTCACTAAATGTCCCTTTATTAAAGGTACAATATGTAATATCAATCAAAACAATAACAAAATACATACTTTGCATTAAAAGCAAACATCACTATACATATATTATATACATTTCTTAGTTGTGTACTTACATTATCCTAAATGTTTCCACTAACTTTCAAATCCAGAGAAATTTGTAATATAATCCGAAGACACGGGACATTTCATTTTGTCGCCCGTAAATGGCGTCATATAACCTGTGTTGTTCTCATAGATATCTACATATCTATGTGTTGTTCTAAGGTCCAGGGACCTCTAGTTGTTCTAAGGTCCAGGGAGCCGCCAAACATAACGTGAATAAAGTTCTAATTTTTTTAACAATATATTACTTTGTCAGTGAACATGTTTTTCTGCCGCAGACGCTAGATTGGAAGGTTGTCATTGACTACGATAACAAAACCCATGATCCCACGCAACCTCCCGACGTCATCCAAGTACATCTTTTGCTATTGTTTTGATTGAGAGCCCCCTGGTGGCCAAAAATTACATTGCACGTTTAATTTACCTATGTTAATAACAGATGTATTCATAGTGAATTTAATGTATTGAAGCAATATAGAATATACTAGTGTGTTTTCTTTTATGTATTTGAATTTGTGAAAAAGTGGCTGGTAAAAAATCAAAGTGGCTGGTAAAATTTCAGCATCCACCAGCCACTGTGGCTGGTGGACAAAAAAGTTAATTTCCCACCCTGAGGATGGTAGAAGAGTTGGAGGATTCTGTAAAAGTTCTGTAATTCTGGTGAAAATTGAACATTTACATCCAAACAGCACTACAGGGATTGCTGAATGAAGAGTGGCTGGTTTTGGAGCCTGTGTAGGGAAGTACTACAACAGCATTTTAATGAAGATATTTCATGATGGATGCCCTGACTGCTATATTCCTGAACATTCTCTCAGCCTTCCAAAAGGGGTTAGTATTAAGCATTGTTCAATGTTTTTAATTATACGTTTGTAGCCTGGGTCCCGTCCTACTACATGGCATTTTCATGTCCGTAAATATTTCTCTCTTTCTGACAGCTTTTATGGAACAGTCTACCAGTAGTATGAGAGAGCTAATAGGAAATATCCTTCAGTGGGCAGGGGAAAATGATTATTACTGCCATTATTTCAGAAGTTCCTATTCCAACACTTCTTTGGTTATTGTAATCTATGTTTGAATTTTGTATTTTCTTTGTATTTTTGTATATTTTTTATTCCCATTTTCCTTACATCCCAACTTCCATTGACCCTGCCATGTCGGCAGCTCTGTAACTCCCTTCGACAGATGTTGCCACATGTTGCCAAGCCACCAATTATTTTCGCACTGCTCATCCAACACGGAAGCCTTTTAGTCAGATCATGTATGGGATGAATACGCTCACCAAATATACTTCCAGATGCTTGCCATGAAGGGGTTGATTCACTTCGAGACTGGAGAAGTCATTATCAGTTGCATTTATTTCAATTGCTTTTGTTTGATTTGTTCATTACAAACAGTTGAAAGTCTAAATCTTTACAAAAAACTTGATTTGCAATGGGGGTTGAATAACTTTGATTACATCTGTATGTTGCATTCAGATTATTTCATTTCATATGTGCAATTCAATTCTTTTTATAGTAATGAACAAAACTTCTAGTCTAAACAAAATACGCTACTCAACAGTACATTAACAATAACTACACAATGTCCAATTCAACCCATATGGGCAACATTTGCATATACTCAAGGATGGGTAGTATTTATGATACATGTATTGATGAGTGAGCTTCTCACCCTATCTCTAAGGGAGATGCCAGCCACCCTCCTGAGGAAACCCATTTCAGCTGCTTGTTCCCTGGATCTCGTTTTTTTGGTCATGACCCAACCTTCGTGACCATAGGCAAGGGTAGGAATGAAAACTGACAGGTAGATAGAGAGCTTTGCCTTCTGGCATAGCTCATAACCAATCTCCCACTTGCACAATTCTCCGACCATTTTCCTACTCCATTGTCCCCGCATTTTTAACAAGACCCCAAGGTCATTGAATTCACTTGGGGTAAGGACTCATTCCAAACCTGGAACAGGCACTCCATCGGTTTCCTGCTGAGAACTATGGGCTCAGATTTAGAGGTGCTAATCCTCATCCCAAGGGCTTCACACTCTGCTGTGACCAATCCAGTGAGTGTGTAAAGGTCACAGGCTGATGATGTCATCTAGACCACATTGGCAAGAAACAGCAATGAGATCCCCAGCCCACCGAACTGCAACCCCTCCCCACCCCAACGCTTCGATATCCTGTCCATAAATAATACAAAAAGGATTGGTGACAAAGCGCAGCCCTGGCGGAGGCCAACCCTCACCTGAAACAAGTCTGATTTACTGCAGAGAACCTGAACCCATCTCTTACTTTGGTCATACAGAGATTGGATGGCCCTAAGAAGGGACCCCCTCACCCCATACTCCCGCAGTGCCTCCCACAGTATCTTTCGGGGGACTCAGTCATACACCGTCTCCAGATACACAAAACACATGTAGACTGGATGGGCATACTCCCAGGCTTCCTCCAGGAATCCACAATGTTCATCTTCAACCTGAGGTTTGATTATCAGCCAAACCCTCTTTTCTAGCACCTTGGAGTATACTTTTACCAGGGAGGCTGAGAAGTGTGATACCCCTGTAATTGGCACACACCCTCTGGTCCCCCTTGTTGAACAGGGGAACCAACACCCCGATCTGTCCCTCTTTTGACACTGTCCCAAACTTCCATGCAATGATGAAGAGACATGTCATCCAAGACAGCCCCTCCACACCCAGAGCTTTCAGCCATTTCTGGATGGATCTCATCAATCCCTGGGGCTTTGCCACTGTGGTGTTGTTTGACTACCTCAATGACTTCCACCATGGAAATCGACAACTATCCCCCATCTGCCTTTAACATAGAGGGTAAATAAGTTGGATTTAGGAGTTCCTCAAAGTGCTGCTTCCACCGCCCTATTACCTCCTCAGCTGAGGTCAACAGTGTCCGATCCTTACTGCATACAGTTTGGATGATTCCCCACTTGGTGAATGGTTTTCCAGAACCACCTTAGTGCCAACCAAGTCCTTCTCCGAACTTCTCCCAAACCCGCTGCTTTTCCTCTTTTACGGCAGAGGCTGCATCCCTTCGGGGCCTTCTGTACCCTGCAACTTTCTCCGGAGTCCTTTGGGATAACTTATCCCAGAAAGACTCCTTCAGTCAGATGGTTTCTCTGACCTCTGGTGTCCACCATGGAGTTCGTGGGTTACCACCCCTTGAGGCACCCAAGACCCTAAGACCACAGCTCCCCACCGCAGCTTCAACAATGGAAGCTTTGAAAATAGTCCACTCGGGTTCAATCTCCCCAGCCTCCACAGGGATGCAAGAAAAGCCCTGCCAGAGGTGTGAGTTGAAAGTCTGTTAGACAGGGGCCTCGAGCTGTTCCCAATTTACCTGCACTACCCGTTTGGGCTTACCAGGTCTGTTCAGATTCTTTCCCCACCCCCTGAACCAACTCACCCGCAGATGGATTTGGTGAAAGAAACAACAATGGTCAACGTCTTGTTGATTTTTGCATGAACAACAACCTGGTCCTCGGCCGTACTATCTTCCCACATAAGAACATCCATAAACTCACATGGCAGTCACCTGATGGGAGGTAGGACCATGAACCAAATCGACCACATCATCATTAATGGTAAATGGTGCAGGACACTGCAAGATGTTAGAGCTTATCGGGTTGCAGATGCCTATAGTGACCACTACCTAACCGCTGCCACAATTGAACTCAAGGTGAAGAAGTCAACCCCACAAGGCCATCGGTAGAAGAAACTGGACATTGTAAAACTTTAGTATCCAAAGGAAAACAAGGAGTTTTTGTTGGTACTCAGAAACCGCTTCAGCACGCCAGAGGCTTCCTCTGAAATGGAAGAAAAACCCACCATAAACAGAAAATGTAATGCTATAAAGACCATATACTCCGAAACAGCACAAAAGGTCCTGGGCTTCAGCTAACACTTGGCAGAAATTTGAAGAGAGGAAGCAGCTAAAGGCAAAGATGCTGAACACCAAGTCCCAACAACTCCTTGAGAAAACCAAGATGTCCTATAAAAACAAGGACAGAGAGGTGAAGAGGAGTGCTAGGAGCAGTGCCAGCCAGAGCCTTTTTTGGGGGCCCCCTCCCACCACATGGAGTCACCTGTGCACTCGATTGGGGGCCATCTGGCAGCCGCTTTGTTCGCTTATGCCTCGGGCCGGCCCTGGCTAGGAGAGACAAAAGGGTCTTTGTTGAACACCTGGCAAGTGAAGCCAAGAAAGCTGCAGCAGAGTGGAAATCTGGGCACAGTATACAAAATCAAAAAGCGACTCTGGGAAATGTACAAACCAAACTACCCATGTTAGGGATAAGAATGGCAATATCTGTACACCGGCAGAGAGTGAACAAGCAGCCAGATGGGTTCAACACTTCCAGGAAGTACTCAACCTCCCTGAGCCAGAACAACCAGCCAATATCACAACAACAGAGGATATCCTGGACATCAACACCAACTCTCCTGACCCTGCTGAAGTTAAAGCTGCCATCTAAACCCTGAAGAGTGACAAGGCATGTGGCATAGATGTTATTCTTGCTGAGAAGCTCAAGGATGACATTCAAACATCAACATAAGTGCTGACAGACCTTTTCCAAAACATCTGGAACAGTGACACCATCCTGGAAGTCTGGTTCAAAGGTCTTATTGTCAAAGTCCCCAAGAAAGGCAACATTAAGAACTGCGACACTGGCGCGGAATCACCCTTCTGTCTATTCCAAGTGAGGTGTTCTGTAGAGTCCATCTCAACCGGATGGAGAAAGCCATTGACACCAGAATTAGACAGGAGCAAGCAGGATGTATGGACCAGATCATAGCTCTGCTTAACATCATAGAGCAGTGCTTGGAATGGAATGCACCCCTTTATATCAACTTCATGGACTTCAGGAAAGCCTTAGACAGTGTCCGTCGAAACACCATCTGGAAGATACTGCACTCATATGGAATACCATCAAAGATCATCTCAATCATACAAACATTCTATGAACATTTTGAGTGTAGTGTCGTCATGGGAAATGACCTTTTAAGTGCAGTCCTGAGTGAGACAGGGGTGCATCATCTCCCCTATCCTCTTCCTGGTCACCATAGCCTGGATCACAACCAACACCACATCAGACAGACACAGAGAGATACAGTGGACTGTTCTCCCAGCTGGAAGATCTTGACTTTGCTGACGATCTTGCTCACTTATCAACCAACCGGTACAACATGCAGGATAAAACTAATAGGCTGAACAACTTTGCCAGACAAGTGATGTGTTTCAATTCCATCCCCACAGCACCCATCCTTGTTAATGAGGAACCACTTCAGTTTGTTGAAGATTTCACCTACCTGGGCAGTCTCATCAGTAAGGACAACGGGGCATTTAAGACATTAAAGCAAGCCTGGGAAAGGCTCAGGGTGCCTTCTCCCAACTCCGTCCCATCTGGAGATCACAAAAATATACAGCCTTAAAATGAAGATGCTCCTATATAACTGCAATGTAAAGTCTGTTCTGTTGTACGGTTCTGAGAGCTGGCAAGTTGTCAAAACAGACATGAGGAGTTTGGAAGTGTTTCATAATGGATGCCTCCGACGAATATGCCAGATCCTTTGGCCTAATAACATCAGCAACAATGAACTGTACAAGAAAACGAGAAGCCAGAGCATCACCAAGGAGATTAAGCACAGATGCCTGAGATGGCTAGGTCATGTGCTACAGCACCCCTTTTTGGAAAGGGAATACATCACAGCACTGCCAGATGCAAATACAAATAAACATAATAAAACATTGTAAATAATAATCCAGTTGTTGTTTACCTAAAAATTAAATTCTTGAAGTTTTGAGAAATAATTTGCGATACGAAATAAATTGTAGTTAATAAAATAACGCCAAGGATCAAAGTCACATAGCTAGCTACCATGACATTCATAGTTCATTTTCTTTAAAAAAGGTTGGGCACTTCCGGCTATTGTTATTATTATAATATTTTGTCTGCTCTGTGAAACGGGGTTACAAGTTAAAGTAGTGTATTAATTGCGAATACTAAGCAGTCGATATAGCCTACATTAATATATTGTTAATCAGTTATGATTCCTCATCTAAACAGCTATGATTCCTGAAGCATGACATAAACAAAGCTCTCATTTTACTATGGTTTTATTAAAATCCCAGGGAGCAAGTCTAAAGAAAATGTATTTTTGAACACCAAGTCACTTTGCATTTTAGCGTCTGGTAATGACCAAATAGGTAAACAGCTGACCCTGGAGCCAGCACTTAAACGTGCATGCACAGTCAACGCGCCAAATGTCCGCGCTGACACGATGTTCTCAAGGTGCACTGTAGTGCAAAGTAACTATGATGACAAAATGCGCATCACGTGCACGGTGCGCACACTAGCGCAAACTGCATGCGTGGGATTACGCTTCAGGCATATGCAAAAAAATGCACCCACTACAGCACCCCCGCCTTAAAAACTCTTCAATCTGCCCTGTTTGGTTGTCCCTCCGATCTATCATTTCTAGTTTGCCACCACAAACTTATGAAATCTCAGTTTTTGTTTCCTCAACAACTTACAGCTGGGATCAGTTCTATAATTTTCGATAAAAACTTTTCTAAAAGGTTTCCTGGGTCTATTGTGTGATTTGTGGGTAATTGTTTGTGTTTGAGTTTAGCATCATGTATTCCCTATACAACCATAACAATCATTTTGATTTCACAAGTGTTTTCTATTAAACTTTGTTTTAGTTTATCTTCGTTTTCTTTCCACTTCTCCACTTCGTTACACTAGGAGCTGTGACCAGGCCCTCTGCAATGCATTAAGCCTAAAAACTGCTTATAGTATAATAGCCATTTTATATATGATAATCAAGCAGTTCAGCACATTGGGATATGGTATATGGACCACATATCATCACACACTTTGTGCTTTATAGCTTAATATAATATTTAGATGTCCTCTAATAAAGTCTTGAGTTTTTAGAATTTCTGTTTCCTCTCACTCCTCAAGAACATTGCTTTTTTGGGGGTTTTTGGGATGCATTTTGACTCTGACCTTGTAGAACTGCAAGGCTGTACTGCAGTAGTTAATGTTTCACTTCAGAGATGCCAGATCAAAGCTCTGCCTGCTGGGCGTCATAATGCATCTCGAGTGACATGACATGAGACTGCAGCTGTGCATGGAACTAAGGGCCCAAGGCTGCCAGCTGCCAGGAAGAGCCGACCAGGCCACTGTGAAAACATGTCTGTATTGTCATAGCAGAGTCAATAATAATGGTTGGTTTATATAGGAGGACCAACTCGATTTGATTATGTGAAAAAAACAACTATAGTACTGTTGCCATTAAGTTAGAGACAGGATATTGGGTGATTTTTAACTCTCACCAAACTCTTGGTTATACGATTCACGCCCAAATTGACTATGTCGGCCCATTCATTGATTAGTTTGCTATTTGCATCGTCAATGTAAAAACAGATGGTCTGTGGGTCTAATTACTTTTTTGTTCTTCATTTATCTTTTCTTAATTAGCAATTAATGCAAAGTGTGTGAGTGTTGACTAAAGGAAGAAGATGAAAACTATTTAAGGTAATTTTGAGAACAGCATAATATGGTACTACAGATTGTGCCGTTGATGGAACACATTTGGGAATAATAAGTAATGAAAAATTATGAAAAACCGCTGAAACTCAATCAAATTCAAAATCAGTAAGACAACTTGTATTAATAATGATGTTTTACTGTTTGTTGTGCTGTACATCTCTAAAATATTTAGTCCAATGTGGGTTATAGATCAAAGCTGGTCATTACCTAATCCTTGATGTGTTCCTTTTAAAGACTATTTATGAAAACGTTTTGGTAAATGGCTTATACTATCATCGAATAATAAGCTATGCATAAGATCTACTGATATTTTTATAAATTAGCATGGGTCTCCTAAATATATATATGCAGTGCCTTGCGAAAGTATTCGGCCCCCTTGAACTTTTCGACTTTTTGCGACATTTCAGGCTTCAAACATAAAGATATAAAACTGTAATGTTTTGTGAAGAATCAACAACAAGTGGGACACAATCATGAAGTGGAATGAAATTTATTGGATATTTCAAACTTTTTTAACAAATAAAGAACTGAAAAATTGGGCGTGCAAAATTATTTGTTGTTGCTTCTTCACAAAAAATTACAGTTTCATATCTTTATGTTTGAAACCTGAAATGTGGCAAAAGGTCGAAATGTTCAAGGAGGCCGAATACTTTCGCAAGGCACTGTACGTACATATATATATATATATTTTTTTTTTAATGTGAAAATGTATAATTGTTTTAAAATAAGCTTACTTATAATTACTTTAGTACCCTTATTCGTGATTAATGAAATCTACTATGTCAGGCTTACTACCTTACAATTTCTCTGACAAGCTTGATTTAAAACACTGCCCTGCCCACCTTAGAAAACTCAAAACTATCAATCCAAACTATTGTTACATGTCAACAAGTGATGATGCAACAATGCAAGATCAGTTATTGTGATTAGCTGTAAAAATTTAAAGAGATATGACGCTACAACCTTATTTAGCCCATTTTACCTGATAGCCCATTTTTGCTGACTTCAATCTATTCTTTTTTTTATATTTATTTATAGAGATTTATGTACACTGTAATACATGAGTACGTTTTGTATACTCGAGATATCCCCAAGGGCCCATTCCGACCCTCTCACTTCACCCAACCCACAAAAAACAACCCTACACCCAGATGCATACAAATGCATACATACAATAACAGAAAAACAAAAACACAAGAAAAAAAATGTATTACTCTAGATGTGCAAGGAACATTATATGGTTTATATCAGATCTGAGGGGGGAAGCCTCCATAAACTATTAAAATAGTTTGTCGTAAAACTTTGACTGTGATCCCCTCATAGAATACTTCATTTTTTCGGGTTGTAAAAATTACAAAACATCACATAGCCACTGAGAGGCTAAGGGTGGCTGACAGGACTTCCACTGCAGCAAAATCATCTGGCTAATAGTCGGCACTATAGTCAGGCTAATAGTGTAGTAAAAGCAATGATATCTGCATTTTTATAATTTATCGAGAGAGGGACTCCAAACACCGCTATCAGGGGGCATGGAGTCACATGAATTTTAGGTGCTTCAGATTGGATATGGAATACAGAGTTCCAATAGTTACTCAATTTCAAGCAAGTAAAATACATATGGTAGAGGTCACATGGGGAGGAATGACATATGTCTCACACACATTCATGAAAGCTGTTGGTCACTTTGAACTGAATGAGTCCAAGACGAGAACTCCTTTTGAATTGTATTGGAAGTCATTTTCAGCCCTGTAATCTGAACAAACAAACAGCAAGCAGCTGTTGGAACCCTTGGGCTGAAAACAACCAGATCAGCAGTTTCTGAAGGTTGGCGGCCCAATAGTAATATAGAAAAGCCCACCACTGAATTTACAGTGCTGAAGTAAGGACCTAGACATTATTCTACATAATAACAACTCTAATTTAGATTTCAGTTCAAACAGGATACCCCATGTGACTTTAACAACACTTTAAAGATATAGTCTGCGGTTTTTGTAGTTGCAAAACTATTTTTAGCTCCCTCATTTTAGACCGGATGTGTAGTATATTGTTTATATTATATCCACAATCTAAGTAGAGTCATCGTCTTACCGCAGTTAGCTTGAAACCTGATGGTGTCACGTTTATAAAATAGGCAGGAGGCAGATGCAGATCAGGAGAATGTAATGCTCCAACAAAATAACAGAGACAGCGATACTGTTCCTCATCTATAACAAAACATCTATAACAAAACATTTATAACAAAATAACAGAGACAACGATACTGTTCTTCAGCTATAACAAAACATCTATAACAAAATAACAGAG
>JACXGM010036611.1:0-11339 GCA_016801145.1 Umbra pygmaea
TACTGTCCCCCCGCGTTACTGTCCCCTACCCAATCTGATTAAAATTCTGATGTCATAACATCCTGAGCTGGCCCAATATATTTTTCTCATAGTTGAACATGTCCTTTATCAGATAAAATTATAAAATCAATGAAAATTTCTAAAAAAATTTGGCACGGATACCACCCTCAAATGGCACCATTTGCTAAGAATGACCCAAATGCAACAGGCGCCTCAAGGTATGACCTGGGGTTTTTGATTGGTTAATGCATGTGACAATGCAAACAACATAATGTTGGAAAGCAGTTTCAGTAGGTGTGAAAACCACTAAGCCAACTTATTTCTGTTGTTATTGCCTCTGATTTCTGATGTCAAAGTTCAACTGGCATGCTTACTGAAACAAACAAACAAGCAACATGTATATGCCAGCATATGTAGAGTTAGCTAGCTGTTCTAACATAATAGCTGCAGTTCAATTAACAAGCCAGCTACCGCAAAGCCCACTCATGCATGTATTAGAGATGATTATGATAATTTTTCAAAATATCTTTTATTTATGAAGCAATTTGAATTGTTTAAAATAATGGTGTACCAGAAAATGTGACTTGAATAGGTAAAGTGAATTACTAGTAGGAAACTTGTCTATCATCCCTGAGCTCCGAAATGTAGTTTTAAATGACCTCTGTAACAACATATTTGCAGATAAATGCAATCAAACATTATTCATAGAAAACCAATCTATTACTATGGTTTTGAAAAGGAAATGTCCCACAGTGTATGCTTAGTAATAGTCTAAGTATCTGTTGACAGCAAGCTTGTTAGAATTTAGTTTGAGTTTATTTTCATACAACATGTGCGTGCTAATTGATTACACTTCACCAATGACGTGTTAGCCTATTTTTTAGCATTGACCACAAAGCCTTGATAATTCACTTTTATTTGTGGATGGGCTAAAGCTCGTGAACGTCATGCTGGCCTGAACACATTTGAACTATTCATCTTTGAAAGCTTAAACATAAAGCTGTGTTCCTTCATTCCACATTTTATCACTGGCCAAGCTATAACATTGAAAGGCCTATTTATGGTTCCATTTAGTTGTGCAATCCAACATTGGCCCCACTAGGGAATTTAAAAACTAGACTTGCTTTCACTTCTGGGGTGGCTGGTAGCCTAGTGGCTACAGCATCTGACCACTAGCCAAAAGGTTTGCTCGAGCAAATCTCTGAAGTCAAAAATCTGTTCTGTCCCTGAGCAAGGCAGTAAATTGTAATTATTTTTGTTGAAAACCCTAAAGCTTGTTGCTGTTCTCAGTTAACACGGGAAAAATAATGTTGGAACAGCAGAGATTTGCATAAACCCAGCATCCTGTCAATAGCAGCTTTTCTAGATGCTTGATATTATGAATCAGCATGCTATTTTGTGAAACGTACATGCAAAGAAATCTAACTAGGAAAACAGATACAACTAAAGAAAATGCAGGTAGCTAGCTGCATATAAATGAAGGAATAAGCTCTGAAAAGCCTTTTAGAATAATGTGTGTCTAGCACTGGGATAGAAAATGAGCCCATTGGACCGTGGTCAGCTCAATCTCACAGCCCTCTACCAGGTCAATTAGGTAATAGGAACTCACATTGCCCCTACTGGCAGTTTTGCCAGGTGCATTATCTAACCTGGAAAATTGTTATGTATAGTTGTTCCGAAAAATGATTGAAATCTAGGCTTCGGAGAATAGAGTTTTCACTATGCCTCAAGCCTGACAACACCCCAGCCAATATATCGTCCAAACCACATAATCTCTGAGCCATTGCGTAAGTGTCATGCTGATCATTCCAAGTTCAACCATTCCTCTGTTTGTCCTCCACCCATATGTAATGAACTGTAGGCCTCAAATCTACTTTTTTACCTTCCTATAACAGTCCTACATACTCACATCTTTGACCTACACTGGGAGAGAAGAACAAAATTATGACACAAACCTACCTTTTAGTCATAGATCTAAATATATCCTTTTCACACTGTAGGTTATTACCCAGCATCACTAGGGATGTACAGGAAAGTGGTTTAACTGTTGGTAGTTGGCTTTAAGCTAATGCTAAGAGGAGGGTGCAAATTACAGCCTAAACTTAACCATACGCTTGTCATTCTCACGATATGTCTGCTTGGCATATCTACAATAGCCAAATAAATTGGCTAAAGCCAAACATATAGGTCTAGGATGAGGCAACAATTAGACAATACAAATGTTTATCTAACACGTCTGATGACACTAGCTGTCTACGTCATTATGTCAAAAGGTATCTGGATTGAGTTGGAGCAAAATACTGTAATGCCTTGTTCAGGAACACACACTTTATCATATTGACTTTCTTATCAGAGTGTAGAGAGGTGGATGGATGAAGAGACAGGAGGGGGTCTCAGGGGGTAATCAGAGAGGGAGAGAGGCTGTGTGTGTGTGTGTGTGTGTGTGTGTGTGTGTGTGTGTGTGTGTGTGTGTGTGTGTGTGTGTGTGCGCGCGTGGTGCGTGCGTGCGTGTGTGTGTGTACGGCAGAGGTTATCACTTTTATTCATGAGCCTGCATTGTCACTTCAAGAGCATGCATTCATTATTCTGTATCATGTTTCAGTGGCACAGACGTGAACACAAAGCGAACACACCGTCATTTAGAGTGGTGTGTACGGGTTTCATGTATCTGAATGGAGAGTGAAGGAGGTTTGGATGAGATACACGTATTAATGACTTGACTTATATATGTGTTGCTATAGTCAATAACTTTGATTTGTCCTCAGTTTGTGCTTGTTTGTTTGCACTCAAGCACACGCACACACACACACACACACACACACACACACACAGGTTTGCTCCGTTTAAATTGACTGCCCTGAAATTGCTTTAGTGCCACTAATATAGGCTAATAATTTCAGAAGTGGCAAAGAAGTAAAAGTAAATTCAGTCTAAAAGTTTTCATCCAACAACAATCGGCAGCTGTGAACAAAATCTATGATAGCCATGTCAAACTGTACATAATCCGGCACTAAATTACATGAGCATAATCACAGATCTGACAGTTGATAGCTTGACAACAACAGTTAAAGACTGATCTTATCTCATTCAAATGAATCCATTCACATTAGTTTATTGAAATTGTCAGTTAATCTGAATTAATAAATTAAAGATGTTAAAATATTTAAAACGCTAAGCTTTTGCAGAAGCATCGAATTAATTATTAGGCTATGTCCAAATTATGTACAACATAGCTTTACCATTCTGAAACTTTTTTACCATTCTGAAAATTAATTAGGCCTTTATTATGTAGTGAGAGTGTTAAACCAATTTAATCTAAAATAATGGCTATAGAATAATCAATCATACTGCTTTCTGCTCCTTCTGGGACTACGATAGGTTGGCTAGATCATCATAATCTACTGCGCTAATGAGTTTCCTTGAAGCAATTGTTTGGCATCTTCATACATTATGTTCGCTGTGGATTTAATACCAGAGAGTAGAAAAGTCATAGGCTATAGGTTAAACACTAAGCACTGCACTCCAAACAATTTGTAATTTTTTAGGGGATAATTAATTCATAAACTAACTCCGACAGGCAAAAGCTAACAATATGTATGAAATGATACCCGGCTGGACATGTAATAAAGCACGATGTCCATATAGTCACAAAAGCCTACGGAACGTTGTTGCCTGATCACCGGTCACTGACTCATGACCGCAGCGGCAGTCCTTGTATCTATTAAAACCAGTGAAACTGAGGGCAGGGGGATGCACCGGTCCCATGACTGTGACAAAAAAAACAATGGAACACGAACATAATGTATGCTATTCAATATTATACTGGGAAACAACGCCATGCAATTCCCTCTGAAATATCATGCCATAAAAATAAGGGAAACAGCTATGAACCCTGCTTGGAATTTAACGGGTACTGCTATAACCTACATAAAATTATATTCATTTATCACCCACCTTTGTCATCTCACGACAGACAGACGCGACTGATGATAGTGCGGTTTTCGGTTTGACGTTTTGGATGCCCCTTTTTCACCGGCACCCCGTGATGAGAGAAACGAACCTCCAATCTTCCTTTGCCTTATTCTTCTTCGTCATCTATTAATTTGTCATAGAAACATCAAAATGCCTGCAGGGATATGGAAAGGCTGCAAGGTGGAATCGGTCGTTTTACATTTGCTTTGCGCTGTGTCTCCCTGTCGCAGTCGGCAGATCGCTCTGCCGCTGACTGTCATCAATGATTTGAGACCCCTAGTGCAGTGCACAAACGAGACGGTCATGTCTTTCGAGACCGCTTTTCTTTAATAGCCGCGCCGAAAGCACGCGCGCGCTCTTGCGCCACCCAGTCGTGGTGGCGGGACGAGCAAACACACGCACGCACGCACACACAAACACGGATGATGCAGCTGCTCCTGGTGATGCTGAATTGCTCAGTAACATAATAGAATGGCCGTATTACAAATATAAATATTATTTTCAGTTCATTCATAACCTTGATAATAGGTTGATTAAATAGTTACTACGATTTGATGAGTTGCTGCTTGTCTGTGAATACGCCATATTGTAGAGCGAGTGTCCATATGGTCAGGTCCCGGGTCGGAAAGACCGTTACTTGGACAAAAGAGGTAGACAATGCCTTATTAAGCAACACTGTCTCGTCTTGTTTTTAAACCATTTGGTGATCCATGAAGTTCACGATCATATGCTTGGAACATACCGCACATCACACAAAATGTGGTGTTCAAAGCAGTGCACAAAATGTTTTGGAACCAAGTCAATGTCATTTTTTTAAGAGCGCTATTGAGCAATTAATAGCAATTAGAGCTAAAAAACTGTAATTTAAGAGTTTGCTTTTTATATTTAAACCTATATAGTATGTGATACATTTTGTTAGATTTTAGTGGGTTTTCAATTCTTGAACATTTACCTCAACCTTTTGATTAGGTACCTCTTAATATTATTTTTAATCACAATAACTGGTTTCTGTCCACTTAAAAGACTCCAGCCTTCTGCCATAATTAATTTAAAATAAAATTGTTGGTTTTCATATAAATCAGTGATCTACATAGAGGGTTTTACATTTGGGGAAATCAAACAGTTATAGAAACACTTACCGGTACATCAAAACAAAAAAGTAATGGTCTTAAAAGCATTTGAAGAAGAGGCCACTTTGGAAATAGTAAAATGGTGTTGCAAAGCATACCTGATTTACAATGCAAAGCATCAGGGATTTACAATGTACCCATTTTACATAGTTATGCACAAACATATTGTGCAGTGCAAACTTTAACTGTAACCTCTTGATGCTTTAGGCTATATCATAGTGCCATTTGTTTTATTACTGGAGACAGGTTCAGTAAACACCATTGCATCTTTTACCAGAAAGTCGAATGGCTGTCTTTAAAATCTTGTAGAGAAACGCATTTTGCAATTTTTGTTTATAAAGCTCTTTTGCACAAACTACCACCTTTTATTAATGTACTTTTAAAGGTACAATATGTAATTTTCCAATACAATAACAAAAGATGTACTTTACATTAAAAAAGCAAACATCACTATACCTATATTATATATATTTCTTAGTTGTGTAAAGTTGTCATTGATGACGATAACAAAACCCATGATCCGATGCTACTTCCCGACCACATCCAAGTACATCTTTTGCTATTGTTTTGATTGAGAGACCCCTAGCGGCCAAAAACGACATATTGTATGTTTAAATGTTAGATGGATAGCGCAGGGTGGCTATCACTAAATCCCTAGAGCCCAAAATCGCATAAAATACATTCTGAGGGAACTATTTAGCAAAACCGAATAAAATTAAATACTGAACATATTAAGATCATGACTAGCATGTAGCTAAGTATCGTAGATTTTGCTAGGTCGGGGACCAGTGATGGTGGATGGGCCTATACATTTGCAACTTTCATGCTGGTGTTCGCAAATTCAAATCCAGATGGAAACTTTGTGTGTGTTTTGTTTTTCATTCCAGCGTGATGCAGACAGGAGATTGTGAGATTATTTGTAACGTTAATCCTAGCCTTAACCTTTAACCTCAGTAAAGTCATGTCTTACCGTACATTAACCATTAGGAACGTCATGCCTAATCTTAACTGTTAGTAACCTCATGCCTAACATTAACCATTAGTAACCTCATGCCTAACTTTAACCGTTAGTATTCTCATGCCTAACCTTAACCCTAACCCTAACTGTGAATGTTGCAATATAGCCTAGTTTAGAACATTATGGAATGTGTGGAATGTTCTCGCATGAATCCGCAAAATGAAACGTGCAGGTGCAACGTAAGAGAAAGACAAAGATAGCCTAATAGCAAAACGTAAAAAAAGACCCCAAATATGTTGGCATATAACGTCATTCATGTTTACAAATTAGTTTCTTGAGAAAGTAATTTGGGAGAAATTCTGAGATGTACAGTTGGATCCCTAAGACCTCCTCCACTGAATTTGGGTAGATCTGCATTTAGTTCCTTTGCCCCTCACATTTGGAATGAGTTACAGTGCACTTTTAAGTTGGAGAAACTGGTGCAGTTAGTGCATTTTAGATGTTTACTTGAAGAACATTTTATTATGGACTGTCTCTGTTTTATGTGATAGTGTTGTTTTCTATTCACTTTTTAATTGCTTTGCTTGTTTGCTGTACATTGTATTTTATGTGACCTACACAGACCGTTGCTGCAAATGAGGACTTGTTCTTAGTCAACTTACCTATTTGAATGAATAAATATATTACATTTTAATTTACGTAAGTTCACAATTGTCTGAAGATTTTAGTGTTAATAGATAACATTTTTTTGGATTGAGGAGAGCGTAGAGCTCTGGCATTTTAACACGTTTAAGTGTATCATCCCAGTCAAAATCAAAAACTTGCTTGGGACTGCTTTGGCTGAAATGGGAATCCTAGAGAGAGGTTGATGAAAATATTCCTCCTTTTGGAAGTGAAACACGGGGACACTTTATGGGAGGAACTAAATAGCTTGAGTCCCACACACAAGTAGTTATTTTCCATATTGTATTAATGTGTAATTGAGCATTGTTTCAGTATTGTTTTTAAGTCATGCATGCCTTGGTTCAGGTTGTCATGAGTACTGACTGCTTAAAATTATGTGACATACAATAATAATATTATGGTCTTTGCAATGCACACTGATGACATCTTCCATAGATACTGGTTTAAAAAAAGATGTTGGGTTATTAATACTATACACAGTGCTCGAAGTGGGGCGGTACTCACCGGTACACAGTACCGGCACTTCTACATTTTACTCTTAAGCGTACCTGCACTTTTTCTTGCGTACCATTAGGTAACCGGTACTCAATCACACTGACAGAGAAAGCATCAGTGTCAGAGAGATTGGTAATGATTCTAACGTTACATACACTACACTACCCAGAGGGCACTACGTGACTTCAGATCTCTTGACGAATCGCGTAAAGGCAAGCAGTCGGCCCACCCTATCACAAGTTTGCTTCTCCACGGACGCTAGTTCGAAAAAGCTGTCTGATGCTGGTCTGATGCTTGTGCCTGCTCCCTGACCGTAACAGATTTTTCACTGCTAAAAACCAAGAAAGTAAAAAGTTTCTCTAAAAATAAGTGTGTTATTTGTAAGTCGTTATGTTAGCCTGGCTTCAGAAAGGTACTAAAAGAACGCGTATTCCAGAGCCAGACACGTCAACAGAAACATCAGGTACGATTCATGAGCTTCAAACTAACGTTAAATAAAACCCTTCAGAGTCTCCCGACGTTCGCGATTATTTCCGTACACGCTTGGTACCGTTGGAAAGATAAAGATCAGACGAAGAGAATGTGTGGTGGCTCATCTATGTGGGTTTAACCGGAGGTATAGCGCCTCAAAGTTGGTCATGTTTTTTGGACGGTAGCCTTTTTTACTAAACACATTACAGGATGTAAAAAATACCTGGGATTTCAAAAACGTATAGAAATTTTGTAAGAAATGGGTGCAGCATTTTGATGTTGACTTGTTTGTATGGCCTCCAAACTTTGCACACTGGTCCAGGAGCCCCCAGGGCTTGACAATATGCATTAAAAAGCCTTATTCATCATGGTATACATGCTTTAACACATAAAAAATAAAAATAAAAATATATATATGTTCTTTAGTTTTTTTGGAATAAATATTTAATGAAACAAAATTCAATAACCCAGGATGTTGGATTTCATTTCATGTTGTACCCATTGGTCTGCTGAGTCACAAGCCATAAAGCACTTCACTATAGGTCAAATTATGAACTCTCTAGATACCAATAGATCAACTTTGTGCCAGGCGGACCTAATACTCCTTAGAACTTGAAGGTTGATGTGAACGGAACTGCTAGCATTAATGAGGAGTCTGCAGTTACCAACCTTAACGTTACCTTAGTCAATGACACCGATGTCAACAATAATGTGAGTAACGAAACACATGCATGGCCTGACTGTTGGTCAAGGGACATACACACACACAACCTGTTTAAAAATATACATTTTGTGTTGTTATAAATAACCATACATTTTAGTTGTACCAGCAATATCTCAAAGTTTTGTTTTTCACTCTAGAAATCTCAAATGTCATAACCATTTGCCAATGCAAGAGAGTACCGGCACCTTTTTTCCCCCACTTCAAGCACTGACTATACACTCACTTAGGGGTGTAACTTTGGTTTGAGAAGTGGGGGGGACACAAAATTGATTAAATATTTAGCTAACAGTCTGAAGTTACCTAACCTAGCAACAATGTATTTTAACGTTAGCTCAGTCATTATTAGGCTAACATCAGCAGGTGTGGACAGAAAGTTATGGCGTCAGATCAACGCAAAATGTTACGTCTCGCGAAAGCAACATCTATTAGGCGGGATGTCCACTGGACACGTCAAATGCCTTGCGCCGGAAGCCATTCATTGTCAATTGAGCAATATGCAAAGATTTGTTTGCCTTGCAGGCTTGCAATGCGGTGCGCTCTGTGTGTTGCATACGTTCAAATTATCCAACTTGTGCTTTGCGACACTGTGCCGACGAAAGACGTCACCCTACGCAGGGCCAATGTCCCCATCACTGCCCTGGGACATTGGGAATGACATTTAGACTAGAGTGAAGAGTGCCTCCTACTGGCCCTCCAACATCACTTGTCTCCCATCCAGGGACTAACCAGGCCCAACCCTGCTTAGCTTAAAATTAAACCAGCAGTGCAACACAGGGCTCTATGCTGCTGGCATATTGTGGTAATATGCATTAAACAAATACATCTGCATTTGTATTCTTTCTTATCATGTGTTTAGTTTATTTTCTATTCATTTCCTTGAAGTACTTTTGCAGAGGAATAGCATTCATGTTGTTTTCATAATGGGTCTCTTTGGAAATGTAAACTTGGAGTACAAAGTGGATCATTATACTGAAACTGAAAAAGGTGCTACAGTATATGCTGCTTGACAATGACTAAAGTCAAAACCTTGATGTATTAAGTAAACTTTCCAGTAGATTGTGACATAATTGCAGTTGTATGATACTGCGAATACTACTCCTTATTAAATGAAGATTGAACATACCCAGTTGTTTCTTTGCTTACAATGCATTTTGTTAAAATTATGCTAATATATATTGTACAATTTACAGATTTTGACTCTTGTTTGTATAAGATAATAAAAAATAATTGTCTTTTTCACAGTAGTTAGTGTAATGCAATATGGCCTAAACTGGTGGTTATTTTTGGTTTGCATGCCAACAATAGTTATAAACTTTCAATAACAAGGAGATTCTCATGAAAACAATGTCTTGATGGTTTATTCCATGATGTGTTTATGAGAAATGCATAAAATAGGCTACAGCATATTCATATATTTCATAATCTTAACATATAATATTACATGTTTAAATATACAATATGCAATGCATTATGATATTGTGAGAAGGGCAAGTTATATATTTCATGAACATATTTAGGTCACATATGTACATATATGTTGAGGAATCCTATACATACAATTTTTCAAGAGTTTTTCGTGTAGGATAAACTATTCCAGACGACAAACAGGTAGCTGTATAAAAAACGTATTTCGTGCCAGATAATGGTCAGTGTGGGATCACAGAAACGTAGAGTCTTGCTTTTGATGAATACTTTTGGTGTGTGAAAAATGTATATTTTCGCAGTAATTTACTGCTTGCAACTTTTTTGCTTGCTCAAAGTTATCTGTGTAACGTTACGGCCATAGGCTAAGTGAAGCTTATTGAATAAAGACTACGTTAATACAAAGTAAGGCTGGCTGGTGATTAATGTGACATGGTGTCAGAAGTAAGATACTGAACACGGAGAGAAAATGGCCAAGTTTGGACCCCCGGAGCAGTTTGAATTTTCCCAGCCGGCGGAATGGCCGGTCTGGAGGCGCCGTTTCGACAGGTTTCGAGTGGCTTCGAAACTCGACGAAGAGAGCGGCGAAGTACAAATAAACTCCCTTCTCTACGCATTGGGGAGAGAGGCAGAGCCAATTTATGAGTTGTTCGTGTACGGCGGAGATGGAGATAACCCTGAGTTCCACTACCAGACGGTAATGGGAAAGTTTGATGAACACTTTGTGCCAAAACGTAATATTATTCACGACCGTGCCTGCTTCCACAAGCGTGTGCAAAAGCCAGGGGAGACCGTCTAAGCTTTTGTGAGGAGCCTATACGAGTTGGCCCAGCATTGTGAGTTTGGAATGAGCAAGGATGAGCACATCAGGGACAGGATTGTTATCGGCATCCAAGATGGCGAGTTATCTCAAAAACTACAACTTGAAGCTGACCTTACTTTGGAAAAAGCTATCCAGCTAGCGCCGCAGAGCGAGCAAATTAAAAAGCAAAGCGTCGACATGCGCACAGATTCTGCAGTGAATGCAGTAAGACACACAGCGCAGCAGTATCCAGGTGGAAAGGGGAACAATACCGGACGGCGCTGGCGGAACAACCCAAAACGGGGTGAGTCAAAACAAGAAACTTGCTCACGATGTAACAGGATGCATGAAAAGGGGGATCCCTGCCCAGCACGCAACAAAAGCTGTAGGAAATGTAATAAAATGGGACACTTTGAGGCTGTATACAAAACCAAATTGCCCAAAAGGGTTATGGCAGTGGCGCCAGGAGAGACAGATAAGGTTGAAATGTTCTTCCTGGGAGCCGTGATGGAGCCAGATTGCACAGTGATTGCTCAACCTGTCTCAGATGATGACTGGCGAGTGACACTACCAGTAAATGGCAGTCCAGTTGAGTTCAAAATCGACACTGGTGCTGACATCACCGTAGTGACTCAAAGTACGTACAGTACACTTCCACAAACACCCCGGCTGGTCAGAACC
>JACXGM010036612.1:0-11338 GCA_016801145.1 Umbra pygmaea
ACCAAATTTTACAACAATTATTATGGCTAAATTCTCATATACTAGTTGATAAAAAGCCTGTATACTTTGACAAGATGTTTGGAAAAGGAATAATGTTTGTAAATTACATTATAAATGAAGCCGGGGGAGTGATGCCTTACATACAGTTAACAAAAACGTATGGAGACGTATGCTCTCTTCAAAAATATAATCAACTAACTCCAGCAATACCATATACTTGGAAGAAGAAAATACAAGGGGGAAAAGGTCTGATCTTGTCTGTCAACCATGTATTAAAGATCTCACATGGATGAGGAAAATACGGATAAACAAAGAAATAAATCAATTCCATCTAAGAACAAAAAAACTGGTTGCTTTTCCATATAAACTACAAAATAGCTGGGAAGAAATTGTTGATGTTCCGATCCCGTGGCATAACGCATTTGGATTAATACGTAAAACAACACCAGACTCAAAAATAAGAATATTTCAATACAAGTTATTATACAAAATATTGGAAACAAATAGAAATGTATACAAGTGGGGAATACAATCTTCCCAACTCTGCAGATTTTGCTCTGAGGAAGCAGAATCTATAGATCATATTTTTTGGTACTGTCCTTATGTTGCTTGTTTTTGGTCACAGGTACAAGAATGGATGAATAAATGCAATATTTGTTTTGAATTAACGTTACAAACAGCAATACTTGGATGTAGTAGTCAGACAATTAATACTGTGATAATTATTTTAGCAAAAATATTTATCTTTAATTCCAAATTGGTGGAGTCATTAAAAATAGAAAGGTTTCAGAAATATGTGAAGCATCACAGTACAGTAGAAATTTACATGGCAAATAGAAACCCATTATGGCTTTGGTTAAAAGATAGATGGAGTTGGGTGTGGATGAGGTGTGAAAAAAGTGAAACTGGGATCTGTAAAACGCATAAGATTTGTAAATATTGTAAAAATAATACAAAATGTATAAGCTAGAGATAAATATTAAAATGGCACAATGTAATTGGTCTCAACATTTTGTCACGGTTAGTAAAGGTTAGGACGGGTGTAAAATGTAGATAGCATAATATAAAACAAAAAAAGTGGGATTGGAAATGATGCAGATTTTAGAATAAAGACAATCCTGTTGTCAAATACTGAAGCTGACCTTTCCCCCCAAAAAAAGAAGAAAAAAAAAGAAAAAAAAAGAATGATACTGTAATAGCCTGCAGACTGAATTTCTCTCAGACTCAGTAAACCCCCTCACGTCCAACCCCAGTTTCGTGAACAACGCCTCCTCTGACCCAGCTGGACCCCCCCATTCCCCTGGGCTACCACCCTCTACCTCGGGTCCTATGGTCACATCGGTCAACAGCAGGAAAATTCACAAAGCCAAATTTGCTCACTAATAAATATTTATTGGCTAGTTCTCAAGATCACCTTAATATATGTTTCGAGATGTGCTAATGTAATATGTACCGAAAGTAATTCGGCTTCCAGATAAAAGAAATTGGTTGTATGAAACGCTTTAATTTGCACAAAGACATATAGGGCCCTATCTTGCACCCAGCACAATTTACTTTTTACACCGACATAGTGCACCCTAATTGGGAATTAACTTGCAGTTCAGCGAAAAGAGGAGGTGTGATCCGGCGTAAACGTCTCTCTGGTGCTATTTTGCAGTTTCAGAAAACAATTCCGCGTTTTTTTTTTCAGTGGCTTGTTATTCAGATGCCATTTTAAGGGCACATGCTTGGCCATAATGTAGCGTGTACAACGAGCATACACTTTGCTTCTCTCATCTACAAAGATAATAAGGAAAAATATTACCATACGAAGGAAATCCTTGTGGTGTTGATGAAGATGTGAAAAATAGGCATAAATCTAGTGTACACATTTATCCAAATTATTCAGGCTGAATTATTCATACTGATATACATCAACTGCAAGGGAACCCATTCAATCAACATACAAGTCATTTGTGATGCTATAGAGGGCTTAAACGTGCAATATTTAATTTTTGGCCACCAGGGGGCTCTCAATCAAAACAATAGCAAAAGATGTACTTGGATGACGTCGGGAGGTTGCGTGGGATCATGGGTTTTGTTATCGTCGTCAATGACAACCTTCCAATCTAGCGTCTCCGGCAGAAAAAATGTTCACTGACAAAGTAATGTATTGTTAAAAATATTACAACTTTATTCCATTATGTTTGGCGGTTCCCTGGAACTTAGAGCAACTATATTATATGACGTAATTGACGGGCGACAAAAAGAAACGTCCCGTGTCTTCAAATTAAATTACAAATTTCTCTGGATTTGAAAGTTCGTGGAAACATTTAGGATAATGTAAGTACACAACTAAGAAATATATATAATATATGTATAGTGATGTTTTCTTTCAATGCAAAGTATGTATTTTGTTATTGTTTTGATTGATATTACATATTATACCTTTAAGGAGGCATGATGTTGAACTGCATGTGTGACATTTAACCCAACTGCTTCAGCAGCAGAACGGGAAAGGCGACCTTATTTGACAGAAGAGCTGCTGCATCGTCTTTATTGAGGTAAGCAAAGTAATCTCGGTCTAATGATAGACTACATTGCAAAGATATCACCGTGCATTCATAACCTCGTGATTCAGGGAGAGTTAGCCCAAAACATCAAAAAGTATGTCTTAATCAGGGCCATTTCTAGCACCGGGGCTGACACGTTCGCTTGGCAACACTATATTATGCCGGCAACATAAACTTGGATTTTACTTTTCAAAATAATAGTGCTCGTAATTTATTACAATAATTATTGTTAATTTAGTGCATAGATAGTGGGTCTATGTTCATGTGTTGCTAAAATGTGTCTATTGTTGGATAAAACTCTCTAGTGAATAAGACTCTAGTGAATGTTTTTCATATGTAAACCATCATATGACACTGACAATATAGTCAATCAATATTCTGTGTACGACGTATTTGTTACTGTTTGTAATTCAATATTGTTATTAAAAACATTTTTTATCACATACTCTTATTGTTTCTTTCAACACAATACAATTGCATTTGGTTAAAATTTACTATCTTTGTAATGAATTCACTATTATTATTGCAATGTATTAAAATGAGCGCTATTATTCTGAAAGGAAGAAATCTGAGTTTGTGACATAATATAGTGTTGCCAGGTGAACGTGTCAGCCCTGGTGCGAGAAACGGCCCGGGTCTTAGTAAATTTCTTTATTCACATTTTGTAAAAGAGAAAAATCAATAGCAATTTGCCGTTATAATAGCAACCCCTAGTGGAGGGGGTTTGTACCTTCTGTACCCAACCCGAAAAAAAACCCGAAAAATGTCTAAAGTTTATTTGTTGTCCAGCCAAATGAATTGTAGGCAGAATGTTAGAAATGCAGCAAGAATACAGCAAGAACTTACTTGGATTGTGTATCTGATATGGTTCTGGCTAACATAGCTAAACTGATAAATTGTTGTGTAGGTCACGTTTGACATCACTGGTCATGTCATCACAAATCTATTTGCAGGTCTTTTTTGTTGGTCTTTTTTGGTTTGTGCTGTTTTTAAATGACGATAATCGAATTAGTTTCGCCAAGATGGCTTTACAATTTTCTGTAGCTCATATCAGGACATTTAAGGGCAATTCTTAGACTACGGGCACTTTCATGTCCGTTGATCATATTTTATAAAAAACTTAGAATTTTGGAAAATTCACAACTTCATAATTAAATTTACAATGAAAGTACTTTAGGAACTTTTTACCGGTAGTCTACGATGATCTTTTCACCTTTTAAACATCATTATAGATGCAAATATTGCTGTTTTGTGCTTGTCCCACACCCAGACTTCTGATCTAATATAATAATAGTGTAATTTGTTTATTGAAATGCACAATGTTAATGTATTTATTCAAATGTATATTTGTTGAAATGCATTTTCATCTATTTTTAAGATGTCACGGAAGTCAACTGCAGAAAGGTCTCAGGCCTATAGGGACAGACGAAAAGAGGACCCTGTCAAATATGAAGAGCGATTGAAGAGAGACAGGGAGAGATACATTAGGAAAAAAGAAAGAGGGGTTGTAAAGCCAATTGCAGATTTGTCGAAGCGAGAACAACGCAAAAGAAGGAGACAATGGAGAACCAATCAAAAAAACAATCGGGAGAAGATGAACAAAGCTCTTAAGGCACAAGCCTACCTTGCTACCACTACACCACCAAACTATCCAGATTCTCTGCAGCCAGAACATGGTGTCGCTCCACCTCCCACACCACCCTCACCAACCTCATCATCACCATCACCCTCTGCCCAACCTTTAACTCAAAAACAAAGGGGAAGGAAAAAGGTTCTAAGAAACTGTTCAAAAGTTTATGCAGCATTGTATGATAGCAATGCTAAGCTTGAGAAGGCTCTGCAGAAGGCGGAGAGGTACCGCAAACGGTACGACCGATTACTGAAGAGAGTGAAGCAGGCTGACTCCCCAAATGCCAAGTCAAAAAAGCAGATAGCAACACCACCACACAATCTAAGAAGAATTTTGGTTTTCCATAATGCTGTTCTTGCCGAGAGACAAACAACCATTTTTGAAGATAATGGCAGGAAAGATCCTCAAGAAGTATCGCCTTCTTAAAATGGCTAGAACAGAATTTGGCTTCTCAGCCAAGAGAATGAGAAAAAATTAAAAGAGATCAGCAGCACTTAAATACACAAGGAAGAAGCAAAAAAATAGCATCAGCAAAAACACAGAAGAGAAAATAAAGAAATTATTAGAAAGAGATGAGAACAGCAGAGCAACAACTGGTAAAAAGAAGACTGTGACATGGAAACAAATAAAAACAAAAGAGATTCCTTAATGAACCCATAGAAATACTTCATGAGAAATTTAAGAAGGAGTATCCTGACATACAGATATCTTACAGTGAGTTCTGCAAGAAACGTCCTTTTTGGATTATAAGGCCCACAATTAAGGACAGAGACATATGCATATGCAAGACACATGCCAATATACAGTTAATGGCAGACAAACTCCTGCAGCACAAAGTGATCAACAGCAGTAAAATTGAAGATTTGGTTGTCTCTCTGTGCTGTTCACCCTACACCAAGGAGTGTATGTACAGAGAATGTCCCAACTGTGTAGACAAAGATTTTAAAATCTCTGCCTTTGACACTGGGGCCCAGACATTTTGGCATGCATGGAATGCAAAAGCTGAGGAGAGAGAGAAGAAAGAGAAAGATGGAACTAAAGAGAAAATTACAGTTCATCTTACTGTTAAGGAGAAAATAGAAGGCACTCTGCATACTTTACTAGAAGACATTACAACAGATCTAAAACAAAAACTTGGAAAGCATGTGTATAACATCAGGCATCAGTATGCAGCTCTCCATGGCCTAAAGGAAAACTTCAGAGAGGACGAGATCATTCTGCATATTGATTTTGCAGAGAACTTCCAGTGCAAGTACAACAGTGAAGTCCAAGCAGTACATTTTGGAGATTCACATCACCAGGTCTCACTCCATACTGGTGTGGCCTACACCGGGAAGGATGTAACGTTATTATGCTCAATCAGCTATTCTTTTCGGCATGACCCCTCAGCGATATGGGCACATCTAACCCAAGTTCTAACTTACTTGAGAGAGCAACATCCCGCTGCAACCACACTTCATGTGGTTAGTGACAGACTCAGTACCGCTCCAAAAAAAAACTTCTTCCTCCTCACCAATGTTCCTTATCAAATCGGTTGGAAAAGGGTGTCCTGGAACAGCACCACCAATCCCAATCTGGCATTTGTATAATGGCACAACAATCAGCCACTTCCTGTCAGACACATCTTGGACATATTCCCCCGGTCACACCATCGACCATCACTCATCACCATCCCAACAATGGTCCAACCAGTGCAAGGGAGGGATGCCAAGAGGTGGAACTTCCGCGAAGCAAACTGGGCAGGATTCACAACACTTGTGATCAAGGCAGCTGCTGGTCTACCACACCCGTGCCACAACAACCTAAATGATGCCTACAACTCATACTGTAAGATGGTGCTGGCGGCCGCCAAAAAGAGCATCCCACGCGGTATACGCAAAGCCTTCGTTCCCTGCTGGGATGATCAATGTGAAGACCTACTTCGCACCCATGCAGAAGCACAAACTAGCGAGGATAGGGACAAAGCAGCAGAATATCTGATTTGCAGGCTAAATGAGAAACGGAAGCAACGATGGATAGAGACTGTGGAATCAATCGACTTCACACATTCCAGCCGCCGGACATGGCAGACCATGAACAAGCTGACTGGAAGATCAACTACCCCAGTACAGTGCCCCATCAGTGCAAACTCCATCGCATCCCTTCTGCTAAGTAATGGCCGCTTTCAAAATGCAGATAAGGACTTTGCCAGGACAACATCGAAGAGAGTCCATGAGCTGTCCAGGGCCCCAGGATGTAATTCCAACTTATCCACTGATTTCACAACATCAGAAATCGAACAGGCCATCAAACATCTGAAGTCTGGTAAGGAACCAGGCATAGACTGCATCCACCCAGAGTATGTTAAACATCAAGGCAAGAAGACAACCGAATGGCTACGCCTTCTCTTCTCCACATGTCTCCAACATAAAAAGCTGCCAAAGATATGGCGCCGCGCCAAGGTGATCGCCCTGCTGAAACCAAACAAGCCAGGCGACGACCCTAAGGGATACCGGCCCATCTCATTGCTCTGCATTCCATACAAGCTCCTTGAGCGTCTTATTCTGGCGCGTCTTAATCCAGTGGTTGACCCCCAACTGCCCGAAGAACAAGCTGGCTTTTGAAGTGGTAGGTCAACAACAGACCAGGTGACCCTCCTGTGCCAAGACATAGAGGACAGCTTCCAGGATGGAGTGAAAGCCGGCACTGTTTTCCTGGACCTCACAGCAGCATACGATACTGTCTGGCTACGTGGACTACATATGAAGCGTCTGGGGACCATCCCAGACAAGCACATTGTGGGATTCATAATGGAGATGCTGAGTAACCGCAGCTTTCGGCTACACACCAGCAATGGCCAAAGCAGTAGGGTGAGAAAGCTCAAGAACGGTGTCCCACAAGGCTCAGTGCTGGCACCCATGCTGTTCAACATCTACATCCACGATTTACCTGCATACAATCGAGGAAGTTTGGTTATGCAGATGACCTGGCCATCTTACTGAGCAAGCCATCCTGGGAAGCAGTAGAGGAGGGCCTCTCCGAAGACATGAACACCCTGTCTTCATACCTGAAGCACTGGCACCTCAAGCTTAGCGCTGAGAAGACTGTATCATCTACATTCCACCTTTATATCAAAGAGGCGTCCCGTGAAATGAACATCATGGTTGACAACACGCGGCTACAACACCAGCCCTTCCCCACATACCTTGGTGTGAAGCTTGACAGAACATTGTCATTTAGACAACACCTGGAAATGGTCAAGGCAAAGACAACTTCCCGTGCCGCGCTGATATAGCGCCTAGCGGGCACCACATGGGGAGCTTCCACAAAGACGCTTCGCATCTCCACTGAGGCCCTGGTGTTCTCAAGTGCTGAATACTGTGCTCCGGCCTGGTGCCGCAGTCCCCATGTCATTAAGCTGGACACTGCCCTTAACACCGCCCTACGGACTATCGCCGGATGCCTACGAGCCACTCCAACCAACCAACTGCCCGTCCTCTGAGGAATTGCCCCTGCAGAGGTCAGGCGAGAAGGAGCAATGCTGGCTCTCGCTCGAGAGGCCCAAGCGAGTGAATTCCACCTCCTCCACAAAATTGTCACGGAGACACCACAACGCATGCGCCTCAAGTCCCGGCGACCCTTTGCCACATACGCCCACGAACTGCTCCACACTACAACAGCCGACATCTGCAAGGCTGCCTGGGTCAAGGCGAAATGGAGGGACCAGTGGAAGTCAGCAGAACCATCTCGGCTACACCTCTACGTTGAAGACCCCACAAACGTTCCTGGCAGGCTCCTGCCCAGAAAGCAGTGGACAATCCTCAACCGTCTGAGGACAGGTGTGGGACGCTTCAGGGCAGTAATGATGAAGTGGGGCATTGCGGACAGTGCCCGGTGTGAGTGCGGAGACCCACTACAAACTGTGGAACTCATTCTAACTAGCTGCCCCATTTATCGGCCCCCAAACGGCGAACGTGGTCTAATTGAGCTTGATCACAGGACACTGGTCTGGCTTGCCTCAACAGAACTGAAGGTCTTAGGACATACGCAAGAGAGAGGGACATTCCAGATGCACAAGTACTGTTTGAAGAACTTAAGCACCAAAAGTCTTCCACCAAGCTGTTCTATATTGAGCCAGAAGCCGTTGAGGCAATGGATGTTCTCGTTCCATCTGAATTACAGACAATTCGTGGCACGATGAAAATTCATCAGGTATGGTATCGCCGTTGTTTCTTTATACATTTAATGGTCTTGCTGTTATTTCTTAACACAAGTTATGACTAATTGAATACTCTGACAGACTGTTTTTTATCTCCATGCAGATTATCTCTCATTCTCCAAGCCAGATGTCATGGAGGATTCTTAGTTGTTTTTGCTCTGCAACCAACGATTGCAACTGTTTCACATCAGAAACGGTCACTGAGAGATGATGTCATCTGGTACCAACCCATGGATATAATAGGTCTCATCCCTGAGCCTGTACCAGTGACAAAACAGCACAAGGAGATGAAGACGTCAGTTTGGAAAGAAATCTCTAAGTTTTGTCCTAGAATCACATTGTCACCGTTTCTCTCTCTCACAAACACACAATCCCTCTCTCATAAACTCTCTTTCACACACACTACCTCACTTTCATGCACACATACTAAAAATGATCTCCCACACACATATACTGTCTGGTCACCCTAAATGCCCTCTGGACAAACCTCTCTCTCTCACTCTCTCACTCTCTCACTCTCTCTCACTCTCTCTCACTCTCTCTCACTCTCTCACTCTCTCTCACTCTCTCTCACTCTCTCTCACTCACACACACACAGCCCTTGTGTTCAAGATGCGTTACATTTCATGTTATATGATAACTGATATGATATAGTTTAAGGTGTCTGTTAAATGTTTTCTTCAGAACAATTCATCTAAGAGATCGATTAGAATTTTACAATGTACTGAACTCAATCACGCACGCACGCGTGCTTGCATGCTCAAGAAGCTAATACAGGTGCTGAAGATGCTTTAGAGTTCATGTTACAATGCATTGACACGTTGTTTTCCAAAATTCAATAGTGTTCAACTAACCAATTAGAATTCTACAATTTTACAATTACAATTTATGTGTTTACATTTTCCATGTGACTATTTGTGGTTATAGTTGTTTACAGTAAGACTGTAACTGTTAATCTGGTTATGTTAAGAGACCAAACAGACTACATTTATTTGTTAAATGGAATTGTGTAAATGGAAGGTTTCAAATAAATGTCTTCTGTTTTTGTACATGGATGTCCATTCATTGTCATTTCCACAACACCCAGTCATTTCCACCACCTCATACCTTTTTTTAAAATATTTACTAAATTCTAATTGCTCATTAAAAACTTCTGCATAGTTTATGGGATAATGTTCCACTTAATGTAATAACAAAAGTAGTTATTTCCTGAAATGTATCTTACTAATCCAAAATTAAATTTCAGGTTGTGGTGGATGAATGCTTTGTGTTTGGTCCTCATGACAATTAATTTACTTAATTCACATATGTATGGTAATTGCAATATAGGTAAACTGATACAACTAGGTGTAATAGTGGTCTTACACTGTAAATAATTGATGTATATCATAATATTTTTAAATAATAATCAAATATTTACATGTGATGGAAATGACATTTCTATAATGCGTGTTGGAAAATATGTCAAAAAACAATTTTATCTTGTAATATCAGTGCGTTCTCTTATGGATCATCAAACTACACTACTTATATTAACCTGTTAGACTGTGACAATTTTGATTTGAACACTTTTTTCCCCCTCAAGTCCACAAGGCCAAAAGTGCCTGTAGTTGAAGAAACACCCTTAAAGGATCATTCCGATTGGCTCCGGCCACTTATAAATGGTGTGAACAACTTGGAGTATTACGCCGGCCACGCTACATACACCGCTCGCGGAAGAAACTTCAGAATTATCACTACACGTCTTCTAATAATATCCCAGTTGTCTGTACCAACACCCGTGTGTCAGTTAGAACACAGGTGGAAAATCGATCCAATAACTTTGAACATCTAAGATCACTGTGTTTTGATCCAGACCTTGGAACATGCAGACGCGCATCTTCAGACCTGCGATGTGCGCTGTTGAATACACGCTCTTTAACTGATAAAGCATCAGTGCTAAATGACATAATCACTGACACAAACTTGGACATGGTACTTTTAACGGAAACCTGGCAGGTTCCTAATGACTTTTTCAACCTGAACCTCCTAACTCCACCTGGGTACATCCATTTCTCTCAACCGCGTCTTCATCGTAGAGGTGGAGGGCTGGCTGTAGTTTGCCGTGAGACTATTAAAATTTCCAAGATTGAGTTTCATGATGTTTCAGCATTTAAATACCTGGTGTTGAAAATGACTGGCCAAACACCATTGGCTGTAATATTAATTTATCGACCTCCAAAATGTCCGTCTGACTTTTTCTCTGAAATTAGTGCGTGGCTTTTTCTTGTCTGTGGTAGTTATTCATCTGTTATTCTGCTTGGTGATTTTAATATACATGAAAACACTGCGCAATGCAATGAATCGATGTCTATACTGGACTGTTTCAACCTAACTCAACATGTAACTTTTGCTACTCATTCCAGAGGTCATATACTGGATCTCATATGTACATCTGGATTAACTAACATCATTGTTAATGGCTCTGATTTTGCTTTCTCAGATCATAAACGCATAAGCTTTAGTTGTACCTTTCCAATATCTATAACATCACTGAAGAAAATGTTGACATATCGTAAAATCAATTCTGTGAATCAATCTTCTTTCTCTGCTTCAATTAGGGCTTCTACCTTGCCAGAATGTCTACTATCTAACTGTCCCTCAGAAATCTGTTCTATATACAATAATGCTTTGTCTCAAATACTTGAGATGCATGCTCCTGTTAAAACTAGACTGGTTCCATCTACTCGTGCCTCACCCTGGTTCACTCTTGCACTACAAACGATGAAAACTGAGGGCCGCCGCCTAGAAAGACTATACAGGAAAACTGGACTAATTGTGTACTCTTTGGCTTTTAAAGAACACTTGCTTAAGTACCATACAGCCCTTAACGGTGCAAGATCCTCTTATTTCACCTATATCATTAGGAATTCTAAGTGCAGGCCCAAATCACTCTTTGCAATGGTTAACAAACTCACT
>JACXGM010036613.1:0-11337 GCA_016801145.1 Umbra pygmaea
ATACCTCGCAAGGAGGCTATGGGTGAGTGTGGCTTAAATACAAAATGGAGTGAGCAGGTGTGGTGAATCATGATAATGAGTCCGGGTATGGGAACTGTAGTTCAGAGGAAGTAGAACTGATGTATGGGAAGTGTAGTTCTGAGCGGGATGGAATAGGGAAGTGGCAGTGTCCAGGGAAGGGGAACTAGGAATCGTTACATTGTGACAACTGCTATGGTAAGAATACCTTTATAACATGCATTTGATTGACTTTGATAAACTGTAGAAAGACTAAATGGAAAATATATTTGTATACAACCCGAAAGAGTAGGCTACTTTTGCATTAAAGCAGTTGGTTTGATGGGACCTGTGATGTCATTTCCTCTTGCTTAAGGAAGTTTAGAGTAAAAATAGATTTTAAGACAGCAAAGCCCCACTATAACCTGTCGTGACTTTTTGAGAGGAAGCCATTGTTAAGTTTTTCAGGTGGTAAATGGTGGTAAAACGATACTGGAGTCCAACTTCATGTTGAACCATGTTTGTAGTTCCTTTAGTTTAAAATAAAGCTATAGAAATGTATAACCTTCTAATAATACCCGTTGCCTTTAACACTGAAACTGTTCCTAGCTATACTTGTAGACAATCGTAGAAGAAATTCTGTAGCGTTGAATACTCAGCTATTTACAATGTGGATTGTTCTATGTTTTCAGTGTTTGTCAATAACTGAACCGTCAGTGAGTCGAAATTAATTCAGTGCCTTTCTGAGGGTTATGTTAAAGTGAAATGGGGATCTGTCGATCTTTTCATGCATATGGATGAGTGACTTATGAATGTGTATCATATTTTATGTCCATGCTTTGATATTGCATTTTTCTTTTATTACCAGGATTTGCATTATAACACAAATGGAACCCAGTGATGCAAGTCAACTGGAATAATACCTGTCTCTAGTGACATCTAGTGGCATTACTCTTCATTACAGTGACCGCTGGTAAATGGTGATTTGATATGGACTAAAGAAGTGCTTTATGCAGAGATACGGTGCCATTCGGGATCAGTGGGTTACTGTACTGCAGATGTAAATGTTAAAAAATTGAAACTACTAATACTGTTTATTATTTTGTTTGCACAAATTGCTTGTGTCTTTGTGTGATCAGACTTTTGCCTGAATGCTTTAGTGTTTGTGTGCACAGGGACAAACAAGGTTTTTGTTCTGGCTTACCTGTGGTCTTGTTTGCCACCTGGGCAGGTGGCCAGAGATACTGGGTGGCTGAGCAGTCGTCCCCAGCTGCTGACCTTTGAACCCTCACTAGAGAGATTAGATTTGTCACTTCATCAGCTGAAGCCTAATTTTACTTGGAAATTGTAGCTCTGTCTATTTTGCATATGCCATGTAGTTGCTAGCAAAGCCCTAGAAGCATGACACTATACTTTGAATCTTTATCTACTCAGCCCTGGTAAAACAATAAGCTACTGTATACTACAGAACTGGTCACACAGGTCTCTCATACCAGGATACTGCTCATGAAAGTGGGGAATTGTCATTCGTGCCATTTATATGTTTATCCATACAAAGGGGACCTTTTCAAAATATAATTTGAAACATTGCTTTTCGGGATAATAGTGATTATGTATTTATTTCTTGTGCCTTTTAGACTGGAGTAGTGTTATTTAGCATTTTCTTTGGTTGAATACTTCTACATGAAATTACTTTTGTGTCAGAAACAGACAGAACTTAAAGAAATGTCAGTAACCCATTGTTTGATAGGAACAGATAATTTCTATTAGAGGCACAGATAAGGATAATACAGTCCATATCTTATTATATACTGTTAATACCTATACGTATGGTGCCATCTTAAGATATCATGTCTGCTCATATGTACTGTAGTTCTTATATCTGTAATATATTAAAAGCAACTGGTTTATTCATTTAGCAATGTTGGCACCATGTCCGTTCCTCAATCCTTAATGGCTTAATATGTAAACAGCTTGCAGAAGAACAGGTTGGAAGAACCAGACACCCAGGCATCAGGCAGAGCAAACATTATTATTTGAACATCTGTTTTTTACACTCTCACTGCATATTCTTGTATCCAATCATTTTATGTAGGTTAGCAGAAACTTTATTTGTTCTTGATTTCCCTCCCCAATGTTGTTTTACATCAATAAAAACCCTTGTTTACTTGTGAAAACTGCAAAAACTATCCTAGGTGAGACAGAATGCTTCTTTGGAAGCAATGTTTCCATGGTAACCGTCCCCAGCCTGTGTATTTTTTCGCTCTCGCTCCCTGTCTCTCTTTCTCTGACTCAGTCAGGGACATTGCATAAGCTTTGAGGTATTGAATTTTCCAGGAAGTGATGTTAGTATCTTTGAAAACAGGCTTGATTTTTGTTATAATGCATCAAAATAATTCACAAATGTACATATCATAGGATCTATTCTTCTTTTTGTGAGACTTTAGAAACTTTAAAACTATGTTTTTATTTTAAAGCAAACTTTTGTACTTTTTATTCTTGATATGCAGTGAAAACAGAAAAATATCATTTTCAGAGTCATCACAATGTGGGCATGTTCCATAAAAAATCATATTGAATTTGAGAAATGTCTACATAGCTTGGTTTGAATTGATTTTTTTACTGTATGCCAGTAACTAGCCTACATTACTCTTCAATTATTGCATTTTTGCTGAGCTAAAATAAAAAAATTAATTTCAAAGGTTAAAGAAAGTCCCACAATGCTATTTCATGTGAACGATTTAGGTATTTATTTTTAAACAGGGTTAGTGACACTGAGACCTTTTTGAATTGTGTCACATCAACAACAATGGCAAAATATATTATATTATTTACTGCCTTTTAATGTATTCTATCTTTAGAGGAGCATTCTGTAGTGTAATCTATAAAAATCAGGTAATCCTCCCCACTACAATTAAACTCATGTCCAGTGGCAAGAAAGCATGTAAGCCCTTTGGAATAACCTAGTGTTTTGCATTAATTGTTCATAGAATTTGATATGGTCTTTAACTGTGTCATCAATAGACAAACACAGTCTGCGTAAACAAATAGCACACAAATCATTGTATTTTTCTTGTCTACAGTACATTCAATATATAATTTAAACATTCACAGTGCAGGGTGGAATACGTACATGAACCTCTAGGCTAATGACTCCAAAAGCGAATTAGTGTCAGGAGTCAGCAAATCTGGCGTCCAATCAAAGGGATGAGATTTGAAGTGTTGGTTAGAGCTTCTCTGCCCTATAAAACCCTCACACATTTTGAGTTTGCCATTCACAAGAAGCACTGCCTGATGTGAAATTTGCCTTGAAAAAACAAGATCTTGAAAGACCTGAGATTAAGAGTTGTTGAATTGTATGAAGCTGGAAAGGGTTACAATACTCTAAATCTATAAAAGCCTTTAAGTTCATAAAAATATTCTGCGGATAGATAATACCAAACTTGAGGTGTTCGAAAGGAACAGACAACACTGTGTGTGAAAAAAGCCCAGCACACCAACATCAAAACCTCAATGCAAATGTGCAGTAAGGTATTGTGGAGGGGGCATCAATGTTTAGGGCTACTTTGCTGCCTCAGGGGCTGGACAGCATGCTATCATTGATGGAAAAATGAAATCCCACATTTATGAAGATGGTTTGCAGTAGAATGTAAGGACATCTCTCTGCCAATTGAAGCGCAACAGAAGTTGGGTCATGCAATGGGACAGCAACCCAAAGCACAGAAGTAAATCAACGACAGACTGGCTTCAACAGAAGAAAATACAACTTCTGGAGTGGCAGATTCACAAGCACTGACCTAAATCTGATTGAGATGCTGTGTTATGTCCTCAAGAGCGATTTAAACAAGCCATCCTAAGAATACTGCTAAACTGAAACAGTTTTGAAAACAGGAATTGTCTCAAATTCCTTCTGACCATTGTACAAGTCTGATCTGCAACTGGAAGAATTGTAGTTGAGTTTATAGCTGCCAAAGGATGGTCAACCAGTTATTATATTTACGGATTCAAAGGCATTTTCCACCCTGCACTGTGAATGTTTACACAGTGTGTTCAATAAACACATTAAAACTTGTAATTGTTTGTAAGATATTAGTTTAGGCAGACTATGTTTATGTATTGTTGTGATTTAGATGACGATTAGATAAAAAATTGTATAACCAATTTACCGTATGCAGAAATCAAGGTACTTCAAGGTTCACATACCTTTTCTTGCAACTGTATGTAGTTATGTACAATATAAGCCTGACCCTCAAATTTATTATATTATTTTAACCAATTGTTGAGACTTAACAGTGTTTGTTTGAATTACTTTTGTTTTATAAAGCGAACATAAAATCTAAGCTTGCTTTATAAAACAAAAGTAATTCAAACAAACACTGTTAAGTCTCAATAAATGGTTAAAATAATTTAATAAATTGGAGGGTCAGGCTTATATTGTACAACTCTCATCTCATTAGGATTTTATGAATTATATGATTCAAGAAACAATAGACACAATATCATTCAATTAAAGGATACAGTATAGACTGCAGATGTAATATTAATTAACTCAAGAGTGCTTCAGGTCAAATTACATTTCTGGGTCCATATCTTAATTTAAACAAATGGCTCCACCCCCCTCCCGTAAGTAAAAAGATGCTAATACCTCCAAGAAACAGTATTTTTCAAAAAGGACTGTAACTAATGCTTTGTGTTTTCTCAGGCACACTGTTGTTTCATGACAGATTTACATTGCCTTGTATGTTTATGTAAATTGTCCAAAAGAGATTACTGCATTATCTTTTCAAAGACAAGTCAAATATAGACTACAAACAAGTATGTATCCATACGCATCATAAGATCACATGGGAAGTCAGGCTAATTTAACTTGCAAATATCTGCTTTGGTGTCCAATCTAAATGTCTCTTTTCTGTTTCATACTGAATTAAACAAATTTCAAAGAATTCCGTGGACAGGGCTTGTTTCTTTGGTTCATTCAGTGGGTGCTGGTGACATTTAAATAGTCAGTGAGTAAGCGGACGCAGATGCCGACCAGCACTAAATGACCTGTTCCCTATGTGTTTTCACTCTCGGCTGCTATAGAAACTAATCCACCTAAGGACACATTTTGAGCAGGCCCTGACAGCTCATGCAGGTGACATCTGCTCTGAATGGCTCTGTGTTGGAGAGGACCACAACAGGCCGGCAGGAATCACCTGAGGACAAAGAGGGTGCATCCCAAACGACATCCGATTTCTTGTGCAGTGCACTTCTCTGTTCCAAAGTGTGCAATAGATAGGGAATAGGGTTTCTACCTGGTTGCAGTGTCCTTGGTGCTCCTTTTCCTTTCCCAACACCACCCCCACCGCTCACTGCTCAGGTAAACGTCAGGCAGTTGCAAAAGAAACAACCCCCGGGCATTTGCATATTTCATTAGCAACCTCCGTTGCTGTCATCTGAATGAGCACACAGCCCACGGGCAGCATTTGTACTCCACTTAACTAACAGGTAGCAGTTAAACAGGCACCACTAATTCAATCAGCCTTTTCAACAGACACACAATTGTCTATACATTAAGATAGCCATTGAGCACTCTCTCAGGATGATGTAATAAAGGCTGATTTTAGAGCCAAATAATCAGACGGAATTAAAACTCACTTTTTACAACAGTACCGTAGTATCTGTGAGAAAAACACCCATGTCAGGGAAAATAAGTCAATCACATTCATGAAGCAGTTTTTCTGTTATTTTCTTCCATCCAACACAAAGCAGATATTAAATAATAACATGTCCTTTGAAGATGGGAAAATGTAAAACTTGCATGATACACTGTGGACAATAACCAGGGATAAAGTATTCACATATTTTACAAAGCCAAAAGTTAATCTGCCTCTGAACAGTATGTTGAAGTAGCATTATTTTAGAGGTTTAGGGCGTAACTGAAACATGACCTATGGCAGACAGGTGACCAGGATACAGTGGGGAGGGCTTCTAACTCTCTCAAATATTTACTGGAGGTTATTCAAATAGGGACGCATGTGAATTCTGATAGGACAGAATTGACAATGGTGCTTATTGGCTCATACAAAAAAAACAAGTTTACAAATGTTTACCTGATGTTATGCTTCAAATCCCATAAAGTAATCAAAAGTTTTAGAACACCTGAAAACTACAATAAAATACAAAAACTATGTTTTACGACTAGTAAACGTTAGGAACTAACATATTGGATCCAGCGGTTAAATAAAAATCAGTTTTCAAAACTTAAAAAATACAAAATAAAGCCAAGAGTAGAATAGGAAAATCAACATTTCACAATATCTAACTAGCAATAAATGCATATTATGGACAAAGAAATACTGTGTAATTTCGGAAATTGGTTATATTGTCCCTATATTATTCCTGTGTTCAGAAAAAAACATAATTTTAAAAATATACGTAAAATTTGGGTCGACATGACAAATGAGCGGAACAATACATAGTGCCACTTTAAATACAAAATATAACACCTTAACTTGATTCAAAGTCTAGCACTGTTGGAAATTAATAATAAATATTCACATACAAGGGCAAAGCCACATTTTCAGCAGGCATTCATTCAGTGTCTTAATAATGAAACCTTTAGCTCATCCATAATGAACAATGTTTGGACTATAATTTCTGATTTAATGCCACCTACCTACATAAATGAAGTTAACGTTTATGTGAAAACATATGCACATTCCTGGGTGTTCTAAAACTTTTGACCGATATTGTACATCATTCCACAAAGAGGGCTTTTGCATCCTTTTGGTGTTCAATGCATAATTGTGCACCAATTTCATTTTATATTGTTTTTTATTTGCACAATATCCTTTGCACTGTTACTCTCAAATGTTACATATTCCATTGTTAATGGTATGCCATTTTGCACACTAACTGATCTACCTCTCTAATTTAGTCCTCAATTGCACAAACTGTACACTTCCTAACATTAACTAAGTTTTTTTGTAATTTGTTTTTATTTTTTGTTAACTTAATGTGTAACTATGTCGTCTTGCACCATTACAACTTGACCAGATCACCACTGTAAATTACATCTGTTCTGAATCAGCCCACCTGGTTAAATAAAGGTGAAATAAACATAAATAAATAAAATTGACAAACACTGTGGTAGCACAACTCATCTACTTTTTGTGATATAATAAAATACATGTTCTAGAGCTTTTGGAAGTTGGTCACTGTGAGAAAGTAGTTCTGTTTTCACTGCAAATATTTGAACAAATTAAATAGCAACTTTAACATTTCCAAATAGTTTTTATTTTTATTTTACAGGTCAATATTTTACGGCCTTGTCTGTCCAGGCTTTCAACCAGTCAGATGTCTTAACCAGTAGGCCACCTTGCCACGCCTAGTTCTCAACTGTTTTGGCTAAGTTTGCAATTGTTTTAACAATTTATCTTTTTACTCCACAAAATCTGCTTTCAATTTCCAGTTGCACACAATCAGTTTCTGTCCCCCTATAAGAAACGTATTCAAGACTATTACTATTACTGTAGCACTTATATGCACTTACTATTGTATTTTCTTTACCTGAAGAAATAATAACAAATTAACTTAACGTGGCCTATTTTTACACAAGGTAAAAAGAATCCTCTACTGAAATTAGTTTCATTCTTCCAATAGGCATGGTTTGTCTGTGGTGTTGGTGGGTGCTTAGTGCCGGAGGTATAACTGGAAGAGCGTCTTAATTGTATACAAAACATTGACTGCATTATGATGTACAGTACTATATGCTGTTTCTGAGCTAAACAGAATGAGGCACATATTTTTACTGTCCCTAGCAATGGAAAACTGCTTTACACACCTGGAGCAATGAACAACAAAGCACCTACATGTTTGACCTGGGTATAAACTGCATTCACCATGTACTGTAATAAAGCATTTATTTTATAATTAATTCCATAAAAGCAGCATAACCTAGCCTGTACAGAGGTGCAGGTCCCAGGCAGCTGAGGCTCCTAACAGCAGATGGTCCATATCAGATGGCGGCTCTATGTCTGGTTGATTAACATAACAGCCATTTACAAAAATTACCAGCTCCATGAGACTGACGTGTAGCCTGATAGTGAAATGAATAGAGCCAACTGGTTCTTTACCATATACATCATGTCTGAAAAAAAGAACCTAGTGGTATTAAATGTATAATAACTAGTCATAAAATCCATGGATTGAAGCAAAAGTTGCACTACAAAGTAGGTATAAATGTTGATGAGCCTAGATATTTAAAAAATTATAACAGAAAAATGTTATACATATTTAAAAGGATGCGGCCTACTGATTAAACGTAATTTTGAACATGTTGGCGTCGACTTATATATCCGTTGACCTCTAAGGGGAATGCTGTGTGGTTGGTAATAAAACGTTACCATATTTACAAACCGCACCAATTGCAGCAAACTATAGGCTATGAAAAACACGAAAATTTGCACGCTATTAGCCAAGACAGCAACGACAACGAATAAGTCACAATTTGAGCTCGTGCTGTTGTAGAACTCCTGTACCTGCTTAACGCGAGCCGAACGAACAAAACTTCGTCGTCAGGTATTGTGCGCGTGGCTCAACGTGAGGCAAATACAGAAAATCGTCCCAACAGGATGACTCCGTCTGGGAACAGCAGTAGACTACAATTGTTGCATCATATTGAAACTCTCCATGAGTTGCTCCTTGTCCATACCTGCAAATAAATGTCAACATGTAAGTGTGGAAGACTATAAAAACATTGTGCATTTTTAATTTAATGTTTCATCCATCATACACACTTCCCACATAAACCTACCATTGCCTATCTATAAAAAATCAAAATAAATGAAAAAAATCAAATAATAAGTAATTTTAAAAGCGCACTAGCGGTAACACCTGCGCATAGTGCGCATCTTGTAGGAACTGAATGCCTGCCCGGTTGCAGTTAGTCTATATATACTGCTGACATGGTAGGCCATCCCTTCATTTATCTACACTCTCTGCAACTCTTTTTTTCAAATTGGTTTAACAGAGGGAGAAAGATGATTCTCCAGAAGACACCTGTCCCACGGTGCCGTGCTCCGATCCAATATTGACACAAGAGTCAGGGGGAGGGCAGAAGTAGATTAGCTTAGCTCTCTCTATTATGCCAACCCTTCTCTCTATGCAAACCATACCTGATGCGTCCCCGTCCAATCGACGAAGCGGCCGTCGGCAAGCTGACCTTTGTGCTCGCTTGTGGAGAATAGGGCATTGAAAGGTGGGCTCATTCAACTGTTCTGAAGGGAGAAGAAAACCCACCTGCCTGCTTGGTTCCGGCTCTGTTCCATGCCATTTACACATATTTCCATATCATGTGGCTTGCAAATAAGGGCCTAACCTGATCATCAGAGGCTGCCTTTCAAACACTGTCACACATTTTTTTTTAATTAAGTATATAGGTCGTCGTATAAACTAAGTCCGTAATATTTACTGTTGATACTCGGCTACAGTGTACAGTAGATATACCTGGCTCTTTCATATATTATGTTGTGGAGCATCTACGCAATATAGGGAGTGATTCACATAGTAAGACAATAGCGCTTGCAACGTCAGAGTTGTGGGTTCTTTCACTCAGTTTCATTCTTTAGTATTATGACCATTTAGGACTATGCATTTACAGCCGTCATTATGGATATCGAAGTATACTACATTTCACAGATATGCTAAAAGCCTATAAAATATTAAACCCCTGACAAACTATCTGAATATTAATCTGAAAATGTCGAATAGTTTTTTTTGCTCTATTGATTAATCATTATTAATGTTAAAGTAGCCTATAGCCTACTATAATGGTGTCCAATACTAGGGAAGGAATTTAGAACTAATCACTTTAATAGGAGCAAGTAACTGGCACAAGTGACTATTACAAACTATATTGATATTAGAATATATGTCAGTTTCTAAAACATTTATTTACATATACTTTTCTCTGGCAGACAGGTAATTAAATAATTTTAGGACAAAACAGTCACAAATAGTTTAATGACCACATTTACAGCAAACTATTTGGTTTAATTTAAATTCCATAACAACATTTTTAACAAAAACAGAGGGAAAAACTTAAACAAGTCCCTGTTGCAAAAGCAAAAATACAACCTATTACTTCTAGTGCACTAGTCATTCATTGTCTATACTGCACTACATCTACCGGGAATCATATGGGTAATTTGCTACACATCAGTTTGACTTCTGTCCAGTCTTTTGACATAGGCGTTCCAACCAGCGTCCCTGTAGTCTGCAGCGGCCTTCACCCTGTCGGACGCGCCCAGGATACCACGGCCAACGATGATGATGTCAGAGCCTTTATTTAAAATCACATCATCAGGACTTGAGTACTGCTGGCCCAGATCATCCCCTGAAACATAAGGCAGGGACATATTCAATTAACTCAAAACACAACCAAACTATTTGTTGAAGATATTAAAATAAGGCTTCTATGTGGCGCAGAAGTCAAATGCACTCCATTTTAGTCAAACAGCACTCCACCACAGTTTAGGTGCACCTTTACCATGTCAATTTTTGTATGGCCAGTAATCCCACTGGGCTATCTATATCAGCCAGCAATGGTATTTTTTTTAGGGAGAATTCGTCAGCAAGGTTTGCCTTGGCACATTGCCTTGTAGTGACCACTAGGGCTACACATATTCAATACTGTACAGTAAGTGGTGCTGTTTGCAGCTTGCACATGAATACATGAAGCAGTAAATGAAAATAAATAACTGGCTAGCTAGCTACTGAATTTTGCATGCCACTTCAAAAAATCTAACTGCTCTGGAAATACAAATTTGCCTTTGCTATGTCTTTGTGAATATCATAATCAACATTCTAATCATTGTTAGTACTTTTTGTACTTTGTGAGCCAATTCAGCTAAAATTAAAGAAGGAACAGCCAGATCTACAATGGTGAGTGGTGCTGATGAATCAACATGGGAAAATCCACAAGTGTTGTCTATAATATAATAATAATAATAATAATGAATTCAACTTATATAGCGCTTTTCTTCCAAGGAACTTAAAGTGCATTACACAGTGAAAGGGGAAAGCCCACCTCATCCACCACCAATGTGTAGCACCCACTTGGGTGATGCACAGAAGCCATTTTTTGTGTGCCAGAACGCTCAACACACTGTGGGCAAAACTAGACTCTAATATCGCTAAACGACAGTGTATTTCCTGTTATTATTATTTCTGTCAGACATGTTAAGAAAGTTGTAGGTGGGAAGAAAAATAGCAGATTTTTGTCCCCTTTTGTACCACCCCTGGTGGTAAAGTAACAGAAACATGTTGAAACCCCTGGTGGTAAAGTAACAGAAACAT
>JACXGM010036615.1:0-11338 GCA_016801145.1 Umbra pygmaea
CCTGCCTTGTCAGCAGCTCTGCAACTCCCTCCACAGATCTGTGGGATGGCAAAGGGCACACACATAGTTCATCCAACCACATGTCACCCTGGGCACTGATTATATTCACACTGAAGCCTTTAGTTAGATCATGCACAGGAATTATGTTCACCAACAATACGTTCACAATTGAATTTACAGGCACCTGGGGCCTCATTTATAAACATGGCGTACACACAAAAGAAGGCGTACACCGCTCTTTATGCAATAATTGGGATTTATAAAAAGCTAACTTGACGGGAAAATGTGCGGTCCTTCACGAAAACTCTGACCCATGCGTACGCACAAAAACGGGTGAAATGAGAAATGGCGACACCGCCGGCAGATGGGTGAAACACGTGAAGCTGTCTGAAACTGCAGAACGTTGTGTAGCTAAACAAAATCGAAATAATGCCTCTCATTTATAATATGAACATTTCACAAAGCCATTCTATCAATCAACAGCCTGTGGTGGAATACAAATGAAATAAAACAAGATTGTAGCCAACTTAAATGCAAACAAAGACATATTTGCAAAAAGAACACTCAAACATGTTCTGTAATTATATTGCCATGTTATGTAATTCATCCTCATAAATAATAGGGTAAACCAAATAATGTTTAAAACATATCCTTGTCGATGCGTCCGTCTGGCGGACCAGACATACATTAGATTAGATAAATGTCTTCATTGACCAACTGGGGAAAGTTGTGTTCATAAATGTCATCAACTACAGAATCATGGTGTTCATGTAGGCTATATTACGTTAGTCCTTTTCATTTCCATCCATCAATTGTTCCATCGTGACGGATGTGTTAACAATTTTGAAAGCTGGAGTTAACTCCATTTGCGCATAACCCCATTTACAATTACATGAATACCGACATCTGTAGCTGATCAGATACAATCACCTGCATGGTCATAAAAAGCCATGATGCCAACCCAATGCGTAATGACGCACAATGGTTGATCTTGCACTGTTACAAGATGTGGCAAATCAATGGAAGGATTCGGAGGGAACGCATTATCAGACAGCAAGAAGACTTGCTGGCAAACGAGGACGAGTGGCTTATGAGCCGGTTCCGATTTCCTCGGGGCGTCCTGTTGGACCTCTGTCCTCTATTTGGCCCAGCGTTACAGAGGAGCACTCTGAAAAACCATGCCGTGCCAGTTCCACTTCAAGTCCTTACAACACTTGGATTTCTGGCGACTGGCACTTTCCAGAGGGAACTGGCTGACAGGTTGGGATTTCAGAGCCAACCCTTAGCCGGGTTATGCCAGACGTGTTAATAGGTGTAATTAGTGTGTCGCATGATTACATAAAATTTCCTTACACTGCGGGTGAACAGACAAACAAAAAGCGCAATTTGCAGCTATGTCCGGTTTCCCATATGTAATCAGTGCTATTGACTACACTCATGTTGCCATAATAAGGGCACCAAATGAGAATGAAAATGCTTTCATTAATCAAAAGCATTTCCATTCAATCAATGTCCAAAAAATTTATGATGCAGACATGTTGCTGTAATGTAACCAATTTTCCCCCACCCGTGGCAGACACACTTTCGCGATGAAGCGCTATAGACGCTTTTCGACATCGACTGATATCTGACCACTTTTTTTATTTCGGCCACGGCATTCACAGCGTCTGCAACCTTTTGCCACTCCAACACATTTTCGCTGTTCGTAATAGGCACATTGTGCGCATAAAACAAAATTTTCCTCCTCTTCTCCACCTCGCCAACAATATTTTCTACTTGACATTAAGTGAAGTTGCTTTTTTGGTTTTCCTCACTACTGTGTATGCCATGATTTCTCAATCAATGAATATTAATTTTGGGGCGTTTCACTGACTATTTATGGACAATTATGGGCGTGACATGTATCCGCATAAGGTGCGCCACGTATTAGAGTTGATTGTGATTTATAAAGGGAAAACAGCGTAGAACGTGCGTGCGCACGGTTTAATAAATCGGAATATTTCTTTACAAACGCACGTCCTATATTTCGTCCGTACGCCACTACTGACGCAAATCCACTGCAAAGTTTTATAAAATAAGGCCCCTGGTCATATAGATGTCCACTTTTACTTTGTTTGCAATATAACATAGGCTACAATTGATAATTCATTAGGAGAACCGTGATGCAGCCATGAAAGAGACAAAAGTAGAGGCAGGTGACACTGTAGGGTGTGAGGTTTTAAAATGTATTCATGATTGTAATGGATTAAACCCAAGGATGGAGGTTGAGTTGCTGCCTGTTCAATGCAAGTTCCTCAATCAATAAACAGAAACAAGGATGTAGGAACGGGGGCACATGTCCCCCCAATGTTACAGACAGGCAATGTGGTCCCCAGCAATAATAAAAACAATTTGTGAAAAGTATATGGTTTCCCCCCCAATATCAATGTCGGTCCTATACCCTTGGGAACAAGTGATATTTATCAATTGGGATTTCCGACCGGTGTGCATAATACGGTCAAAGAATCGTTAGATTAATCCCACATTTTTTTGGAAAAAGCGCATTCTTAATTTTCTTTGTAAGTACAAATGTAGGATTTTTAAAAGCAACCTTGCTAAATGAGGCCCCAGCTGTCTGATGTTTGGAAAGCATTGAATTTGGTTGTTAAAACCCCTGGTCAATCCATGGGTATGTAAAATGCAGAACATGCTGCACGTTTCTTTAAATATGAAGGCAAGTCGCATCTTCTTGCCAGTGCACACACTTTATTCAAAACATTGTTGCAGCTTGTCTTAAAGTAGCTACAAGCCTTTGTAACCATTTGAATTTATTGAAACAAACAATTTTCTGTCCTACAAAATGATCTACTATTTACTGTATATCATTGTTTTTCCTTTTTTAACTTCATTGTACTTAGCGTTACATATTTGTCCAGTTTGTATAATTTGATTTGCCTACTGAGTGTCTTTGCTCATGTACTCAATAAAACACATAATTAACATTTATCTGGTTGGATGCCAATTGTTTGATATTTTACATTGTGTTGTTATTCATAGACACTAGTGAGTGATTATTTTCACCAGTGAGACTGGGCTACAAGAAAAAAATAGTTAATTGTATAGGCCAGTTTGAATATTGAAATACATGTTGACCACAAGTTTTTCATGTATGCACTAACATTAGTGTGGATACTCCACTTTGAGAATAGCTGGTTTTGTTTTATCTAATCAGCACGGGGGGGGGTGAACATTCGTAACACAATGACCAGCTGAGTGCCCATCAATGCAGGTCTGGGCAAGGGGAGGCTGCATGTCGCCTTTCTACAAAAATGATGCACACTTTTTTAAGGGTGTGCGCAATGCAGATTTTTTTTACACAAATCAAAATTTCTGCACAATGTAGAACGATTATTCAGCTTTGTTCTGTTTTGTTGGTACTGTACACGTATACAAATGACCAGAGGCTCAAGCTATTGTCATTTGAATATGTATGAACAGGGTGATAATGACTAATCAATTGGCAGCCCAGTTCTTCCCCTTCCCCAGCCAGAGCAGGTCTAAGCCCAAGAACACACAGGGTCAAGTCTGAAAATGAACATTGTGTGAGATGCAATCCTTTCGTTTGCAGTTCGAATTTCTGTGCTAACTGTGGATCAGAAGCATCACGAAATTGATGAGAAACAATACTGTAATGAGGAATAATAATCTTTGCGGTCAAATGACTGGATGGAGTTCAGAAGCATACACCTCATTATGAAATTATTTTTATACGTTCATGATCTCAACTTTATAGGCTTTGCAATACAATTTGATAAATTTACAACTGTACCCATGATCTCTGCTTCTCATGTAATGTAACATTTAGGCTATATTACACAAAATACTTTGTACTGTAATAAAATAAGTAATTCAATAATGTTTTTAATCAAATTTCTTTGAAAAATGCTGGGAACAAAATCATTAATTGAATGAAACTGTCATTGACATTTTATCAGATTTTAATATTTTTAAAAACACAGAAAAAAAATGTACAGTGCTGTATAGAGTTGCAATATATACAATAATAATAATCCAAACATTTTCAAAGGCTGTTTATTGGAGGGCAGAGATAAAGGCAACAGCAGATAACTTGATGAACTGCAGAGCGGCATTGGCAGAAATACAGGCCGCATTGTTAGAGTCAGACTTGCGATAGAGTCAGACCTGCCGTAGAACCATAATGCATAATGTAATCTACAACAGTACTGAATTGCAAGGGACAAGTACAAGTGGAGAATGAAAAATGTGTATCAGTGTAACCAAAATCTGGTTTCTTAAAACAAAAAGAAAGTTAAGACAGGATAGACAAAAGAAATGACAACATTAGTTACCCAATTTTTCTAAAAGGAAGGTGTATGTAGAGTTTTATGAATGAACCTGTTAGTTTAGCCCATTGTGAAATATTTTGTTCCTACCTTTAGCTGACATACAGCTATAAACTAAACAAATTCGTACAGGATAATTTATTTGACAATTAAAACAACAATAAAATAATAATTCTAAAAACAACATGCTTCTGTCACAAGGGGTTGTTGGTGATAATGAAGTCAAAATGCAGGAGTACTGTCCATATATGTTTTTTTTATGTGCCTACTGGTAGAGCTTACAAGCATAACAACTCATACTGTCTATCATCTCCTACTATACTAGATATGTGGTATAGGCGCGGTTCAAACAACAGAATGCAGAATATACTTTAACACTATACTTGGTAAAGTCACAAAATACAAGGTGAAAAAAACATGTTTATTTATTTTTTTTCTCTGATGGATCTCGTCAGAGTTAAACATGATTTTCCATGCAATGAATACATTAATCTGTCGGTTATACAGTGTCATCCAGTGAGAAGCGGCCAACGCCTAAAATTCATAATAGTTATCAAAGTCGATCTGGCCACAATTCCTATTGTAATAAGAATTATTACATGCAATGAATAATTACATGCAATGAATACATTAATCTGTCGGTTATACAGTGTCATCCAGTGAGAAGTGGCCAACGCCTAAAATTCATGATAGTTATCAAAGTCGATCTGGCCACAATTCATGTTGTAATAACAATTATTACAATCAATAATAGATGTACCCATTACTAGTTTTATGTGAAAAATGAAATGAAATAATATGTGAATAAATGAAAGCAGTAACGAATAGTGTCTGATTAATTTAACACCAAAAACATTCTTTGGTCACTCGCTAGATTCAAACCCGGAGCATCGGGTTGAAAGAAGAGACCAATATCATTACGCCATCAAGGCCATGTGAATTGATCATGTCTTTGGTGGTGTTGAGTTTAACTGATACTACAAATAATACATTTAACTTCAGAACGTAGTTGTTTTAATGATAAAGACACTAGAGATTATTTAGGGAAATGCTTGAGGGGAAATGCTTTGGATGAATATATGGGGTGCAGATGGCTTAGTGGGTAGGGAGTCAGACGTGTAGTCAGAAGGTTGCCAGTTCGATTCCCGACTGAGCCAAATGTTGTTTTGTCCTTGGGCAAGACACTTTACCCTAATTGCTCCCAGGTCGTTGCTGTAAATAAGAAATTGTTCTTAGTCAACTTACCTGGTTAAATAAAGGTTAAATAAAAAAAATAAAAAATATGCACCCTTGAGCCACCTGGTTCATTGTATAGATTTCTTTTAAAAACTGCCACAGAAATTTAATTCAATCGGCTGATATGCCCCTCGGAGCGACTTGGTACAGCCCCGCCCCTTTTCCACAACTTTATCATAGCCACATCTGTACCTAGTGTTTAGTTAAGATAAAAAAACACTATGGGTGATGTATGCCTATGGGCCTCTTGTCTAAAGTACAATGCCTTTCCACTTCCCCCAGGAACAAAAAGGTAAAAAGGTAGTTTTTTTTTCAATTATAACAATGACAAATGTTTCACAAAAAAACTTGAATTGCTCCCTCCTGCTGCTACTAAAAACAGTACAATTCAAAACACAAATTCTACAAATCTCACAAACCCTCTAAATGTACTAATTTCAAATTCTCTTCTCATACAGGGTACAAACCAAACAGCAAAAGCAGCAGCAGAGAGAGAGCTACTCCACCATGCTGGCATCTACCTCCAGCTTGACGGGTTTGTCAAAGTTAGGAGCAGTCAAAACTGGTGCGCTATACAAAGCAGCACTTTTGCTCAATTGACCTCAACAGTCCCACCCACAGCCGACTCCGGAAGTAAGAATACAATACATTTTCTCCATTGAAAATGTAAAAATAAGGCATAAAATCGTAACCGTCGATGGTAGACTTAAAACCAGCTACGACATGACTAAGCGATTGTATATGCTCATATAGACGCCAAAAGTACATGGGGCACCAAACTTGTTTTGAGATAAATGTATTTTATTCGCGATGTCTTGGATAAGTACTTCATTTCCCACAATCCTAAACCAGCAGTGTTGCCCCTGATTGGTGGAAATCCATGATGTCATGGAGACAAACTAGTGGTTACCATGGAAATGTTTACTGAGCCCGCGAAAAAGCTTTGCGTTTCCAACTCTGGCAGGATGCCCGAGTTGTACGCCTGTGTCATAGCAAAAAGTATGGATAGTTAGAGAACTGTAAGTACGTTTACTGAGCTGTAGATTACATCATATTTCAAGGATGACATTGTGTAAGTGAAATTAGCTAAAGTAAGGAAATTTAAAGTAATGTAAAGGCGGAAAGATAACACTCGCAATGTTTTATGGAATGAGTAGTTCCTTTACTTGGAATAAAAATATGTACACAGTCTTGTACCTTTGAGTTTTTTGGGATTTGCGGCTCATTTTTCCACTCAAAATTATATTTTGTATGCTTATGAGTCACGTCGTAGCTGGTTAGCCTAAGGCATGGTCTAAAACTCCTTATATACAGATTTTTCCAGAAGTCAACGGGAGAAATGAATGGGAAATTTACTTCCGGAACCCTAGCTCTCTCGGACGAGGGGCGGGATTGTTGAGCTCTATATGGTCCAGCTGCTGCCTGTAGCCATGCCCCCCGCTCACGCCAAGCCCCTTGGCTAACCTCAGTAGCTAGCGCTAGCTAGTATGTACTATAGATACTGTAGTAGCATTAAATAATGATTACATCTCCTTGGTTGTCTAAATACATCCATCGTTTATTTAGATAAGCATGTAAACGATAAGGAACAACGACAACATAATGTTTGACGTTAGTGAATATGTTTAGACAAACAGCGAGTTCATGAGTTCGCCATGTAGTATACCATTGGATGTGTTAATTGAACAAACTATACGAAGCTCATGAATGAGCAGTGTTGTCACCGGTTGCTACAACAAAACAAACAAACAGTTGTTAGTGCGCATGTCCATTTACATTCAGTTTATTTAGATACGAATGTAAACGATAAGAAGAAACGAAAAAACAATGTTTGACGTTAGTAAATATTTTTAGACATTGAAGTGGCGAGTTCATGAGTTTGAGTATAACATTTGATGTATGAAGAGAACGAACTATGTTTGTGCTCATGAACATGCAGTGTTGCTACCGGTTGCTAACACAAACAAACTGTTGCCGCTCACTCCACGCTGTTTATTGTCTAAAGTATTCACTAATGTTAAACAAACAATTGATATATTTAGACAACCATGGAGATGTGATCATTATGTTGTGCTACAGTAGTGCTAGCTACTAAGGTTAGTCAAGGGGCTTTGCATGAGCAGGGGGCGTGAGAGGAGAAATGGCGTGAGCGGCTACAAGCCGCAGCTGGACCCTTCTCCTTTTGCTGACTCAAAGGCAGAGTCACACTCTGAAGACCATTTAAATGGCATTGTAGTACTGAGTAGGGATGTTAGGGGACCTACTACCATCAAATATTTTACAGATTTTCTTGCTATGATAGTACACAGAGGGATAGCCTCTGGGTACCATGTAGCACTACATATAATGGTGAGTAAAAATTGGTTACCTGATCAGGTTTTTGGCAATGAATGATCACTCGTTCAAATGGTTCCCCAACCCCGGGAATCAGATGAATTGGCACACGAATATCAGGTTGGTTCACTTTTCCTGTGAGTTGGCACACATGACAGGTTTTACAGTATTGTAAAATATCCAGTATTAAACCTGTCCAGGAAAAATGTTGGAGGACTCGGTTGTTTATTTTTGTTATCCCTAAATATCTGCACCATGCAGGGTCTAGCCTGTCAGAACCCTGACAGACCTGCGTCAAATATGAGATTTGCTCTGCAAGTCAGTCTGGCCAAGAGCCCATTTCCAATTTTTCCAAATTGAGGCACCAATCACAAACGTTGACCCGGGCGTTACACGATGACGATAGCCCAGCTATATACTGTCATTGGTTGAAGCAGAAAATTACAACTATGGCTGCTACAATGGAACATCCAGAATATAACTCGTTCAAATCAGCTATCGCGTCTACTGATTCAAAATATTTACGAAGGCTGACGTCTTCTTTTTGCCACTTAATCAACCGCTGCGGGGTGATTGATAACAGAACGACTTTTAACTGGGTTACAACTATGCTTTCCACTGTCTTACTAAATAGACACATTGAGTTTGGGTTCCTCAAGCCCAATCCATTCAAAAATGAGAGACAGTCACATCATTACACAACACAACATCACAGGAATTCGTGAAATAGACACAAATTGGGTTTCAGAAAATTGTCACATATAGAAGAAAAATAAATGTCTGCGCTCTAATGAAATAAGAAATTTGTGTGTATGACATTTTTTTAATTCTTCAAAATATAACATGAAGGATTAATGTATGTTAGATGTGGTTAACCCATTTACTCCTAAAACGCCTGCTAAAAACACCTATAAAAAGCTATGTTATTCTAGGATGAATATCCTTATCTCCTGAAGGTTTTCAGAAAAAATACTAAATTTTCAAGTTCTACCAAAACCTAAGCATCTGTAGCACATAGAAACATGGCATAAAATTCATTTTAAAGGTAAGAATGACAGGTTTTATTATGCAATTTATTCATTATGCCAGTATTGTATTACTTTGTATTATGCTAGTTATTCATTATCCCAGTATTGCATTTATATATTATCATTATCAAAAATCATCACCATAATTATATTACTATTTATTATGCTGTTTATTCATTATGTTCGGTGTACTGATTAGTCTGTCACCAACATGTCCCATAGCTCAGTAATTCAATGGTGTGGGCCATTTGCGACCAATTAATGAACTACTCATAGGATAAATAAAACAATCCATCTGTATTATCAATGACTGATCTGATCTCAAACAATTGCATTAGTTTTTTGTTGTTGAAAGTTACTTGATCAATAGGTATGAATGGGTTTATATACAAAAGATATAAATGAATACTAATTTCTGTGTTGAATATGCCGTTTCATTTACTTATGCTGTTGTATCACATCAGTACATTGTCCTTAGCCACTGAGCAATCAATAAGACCCCCCACTAAAACGTTCTCCCCCTACAACCTTTTCAAGGCATATACAGGCAACATTAATATGCAAAAGTGTGGCAGTAGGCAGTAATCTCTGGGCCATTCTTTTTTCTTCTTTGAATAGTCTGGGACCAGTGAAGAAATATTGCCTTGTGTATTGAAGATGCCGTTTCATTTACTTGTGCTATTGTATCACAACAGTACATTGTCCTTAGCCACTGTGCAATCAATAAGACCCCCCACTAAAATTATCTCCCCTTCCCCATTTTCAATGCATACAGGCAACAGTGTAATGCAGAAGTGGTAGCAGGCACAACGGATCCTTCAGTCTCTGGCCCAATATCTTCAACTCCTTTGAAGGGTCTCAGGCCAGCATAGAGACCTCGCCTTGAATTTAAGGAGAAGGAGGAAGAGGGGATCACGACACTGACACTTCTTCCCAGGAAACCCCAGCACCAGCTGACAAATGTCCTGTAGGCCAAGTGTCTGCATTGCCTGCAAAAAGAACAGGGTGGAAAACCACACTTGTTTCTATTTATTTTTAAATTATATACCTTTAGAGTATACATTTACATTTTAGTCATATAGCGGACACTCTTATACAGAGCAATTTACAGTTAGTACATGGACTTTTTTCCTGGAGCACCTTAGGGTGAAGTGCCTTGCCCAAGGACACAATGACATTTGGCACAGCCAGGGATTTAACTAGCAACTTTGCCAATACTAATCTGACTCCCTCACCACAGTGTTTTTGTAATATGCTGAACCAGTAATGAATGTGTATTGGTTAGAAACATTTTATTTATGTACTGTAACTGCTAACACTTGTATCAGATTGGCCTTACCTTTCCATCCCTCTTATTCTCAAACTGCCATGGTCAGGTCTGTAAATATTCAAAGCATTTTGTAATTAATACATATTGAGTCACACTGGATCTAGGCCAGGATGGTCAATCATACAGGTAATCTCCAGGGTTCAAAATTAGCACCATTTACCAACCAAATGCTGGTAAATATACAGGTGGCTGGTAGATTTGATTCACTCACCAGCCAAAAAAACAATAGTAATCTATGGAGTGGCTGGTAAAATTTAAACATTCACTTGCCGTTTGGCTGGTGGATAAAAAAGTTAATTTTGAACCCTGGTTATCTCCTCAGGAACCTGGGTCATTCTTCTCATGACCTGTAAAAACAAACACAATGACCGTGCTGTTATGTCATCATTTTGAATGAGCAGAAACCATAGGGTAGCTTGAGTAAATCTATCTCCAGTTTTAGTTACCTGAGGTATTTCCCGGCAACATATATTTTCTCTCCTGGGGCATGTGTGAACAGTTTCCACAAGTACACCTACCAAGGGGAGATGGATGTAGTTGTAAGGACACATTACTACATGGAAGGAAGGTATAAATCTCAATCAGATGACCTAGCCGTTTTGGGAAGTCTCTAAATAAAACCCAAATGACCAGGGGCCTCATTTATAAAGCTGGCGTACGCACAAAAGAAGACGTACGCATCTCTCTACGCAATAATTGGGATTTATTAAACGCCAACTTGACGGGAAAATGTGCGGTCCTTCACAAAAACTCTGACCCATGCGTACGCACAAAAACGGGTGAAATGAGAAATGGCGACACCGCCGGCAGATGTGTGAAACACGTGAAGCTGTCTGAAACTGCACACCGTTGTGTAGCTAAACGAAATCGAAATACTGCCTCTCATCAATAATATGAACATTTCACAAAGCCATTCTTACAATCAACAGCCTGTGGTGGAAAACAAATGAAATAAAACAAGATTGTAGCCAACTTAAATGCAAACGATGAAATATTTGCAAAAAGAACACGCAAACATGTTCTGTAATTATATTGGCATGTTATGTAATTCATCCTCATAAATAATA
>JACXGM010036616.1:0-11317 GCA_016801145.1 Umbra pygmaea
CTTCCTCTGAAATCTGAGAAACAGTCCTTCCAACAGACTCTAATCTCTCAGAGTCCAATAGCCTTGTCTGTCAACCAGGTTCTCCAGTGGCCATGTGTCACATTCATCTGCCTTTCAGCAGCAGCCGTTATTTCTTTTGTGTCCTCATTGTCGGCACCCATTGTACCATTTTACAGGGTCTGGCCAGATCACTTTCCCCAGAGTGACAGGAGTAGGGTGGGCAATTGAGATTCAGTCTGAGCAGATACAATAGAAGTGGAAAAAAGGTCAATGGAACGCAGACTGTGCGAGACTGAACCATAATGCTTTCATTGGTACATTACTTAATGTTGAATCTCATTTGCACCTGTTAGCATGACAGTAAGGATACAGAAATCGGGCTCCCAGGTGGCACACTGCCAAGGTTGATTGCTGCTAGCCGACAAATGGCGTCAGTTGGACCACTGACTAGGGGCATAGTTCAGTAGCTTATAGTGGCTCAGTGGTTAGGGATTCAGACGTGTAATCAAAAGGTGGTCAGTTGTGTGGCTGGGTCTTCAACTTCCTTGGACTTAGGTGTCATGATACCTGGCCATGAGTATGATTGGATGTGATAATTAAAGAAGGGAGAAAAAGGTAGCTGTTAAAGCAGCTGTTTAATTTTTACCTTATTCTTGAAATTATCCACACAAATGCCACTGACTGGATGTTTTTTTTGTCACATGACATTCTGTAAACCCTAGACCCGGTCTGGACAACCTATTGGGGGGCTCTATATCTTAGATCTCAGCAGCCCAGCCTAGGACCCAAAATTAACCATTCTTTCTAAAAGTCATCTTGATACCATCAAATCCAAGTTTAGATGCTATAAATGTACATTATGTGCCTACTAATAGCATGTAGACATTTGACCATCTTGGTTAAATGTTTAAATGTGTGCCAAAACTTTTAAACCAAGTGGTTTTTCTGGCTTTGATGATATTCTAAGGATCTATAGCTTCTGTCACCCAAGAACAAAAATAATTCACAAATGCTTTGACGTCCGTGTTGCAAATTCCAGGATCTCTAAAATTGTCACATAGAAAGCTGAGATCATTGTGAGGTCATGTGTTTTCTTTAGCTACAACTCAGGCACTGACAACACACTCATCCGCACAGTACTGGCACCACATTTGCTGACTATTCATCACCCACTAAAGAAGCGGTGCCCTGGATAGTTAAGACATCTGGTAGAAGGCTTCTGGAAATACGTCTGCAGACAGGCAACGACCTTAAGGACGTCTTCCTCACACCAGCTGGTTAAGTGTTTTTCCAAGAGGCTGCCATCACATGTTACCTTCGACTCTTGCATTGCATTTAGAAAAACGCATCTAGTCCTGGTGATGACAACTTTTATAATGGGACCCCCTCTTAAAATAATTTGCTACATGCCCTATTGGTTATGGGGGTTCTTTGGATTGCTGTTTGTTTATGACTAAAACCATAAACAACCTTCTTATGTGCAACAAACACATGCCCATTCAGCAATTGTTTATAGAGACCAAGTGCACAATAAAAGATTGAGAGATACGAAACCTTATGTTTCTGAAATGATAACATGGATTAGTAAGCCATAAGGCTTAATCTTTGCACTTATTTTAATAAAGGTAAAAACATTTCTAGCATAAAAGATGATGGCTTGTATTTTAAAACATTATTTGTACCATATACCACAGTCTTAAGTTCTCAGCATATGGCCAATTTTGGACTTCAAGCTAAATTTTAAGTGATTGCTTCAGAGTCAGGGGCGGACTGGCCATCGGGAGGATCGGGAGTTTTCCCGAACGGCCGGTCCATTCCGGGCCGAACGGGCCGTCACTTTTTACTTTGACGGCTGGTCAGACGTATTAAAACAAGTGACAGTAGGCTGAAATGGACTGGCTGTTGCATCTGCCGTCAAATCGAGAGAGAGTTCCTCTATATTTAAATGGGGAGAAACCCAGAGGGAATGATTGACGAACGCCGGGAGCAACAGATACAGCGCGCACCCCCCCCCCCCCCCCCCCCCACTGACGGCTGCTCCATCCAGAGTCCCGGGCCGAATTTTTGTCAGAGTAGATTGTTATGTTCGTCAACAAATGTAAAAATGCAACATTACATTTTTAAAACGGTTAGATGGTCATGTAAAAAACATGCAAAATAACATTATCCATCACCAAAATGTAAAAAGAAAAGGCACAAACGGCATTTGACAAGGTGGCAGCATGACCCAATGGAAACATGCCCAGCGAATACCAAGAGCAATCAAAGGACAGCCATATTAAGGTACAAAAAAAGGACAAGTGAATGTTCTAGAACATGATTCCAGCTTGTTCTGGCTAGAAATTGTACTCATTCTCAGTGACTCAACTGACAAGTAACAATTATATTTAGGTCAAGGAATAATTCTCCCTGCTGACTGCTTTCTACATTATCTTCCAGGAGTATAATAATAACAAGTAGACATTTAAGATGACACTTACCATTCCAAAGTAAAAGCTCATTTAATTTGGGATATGCGTGAGACCTCCCATTGGGTAACGATGAAGAGCTGAGAGTCTATGTAGACAGGGCCAAGCTATGATTTTACTGAAGCCTGGATTGACCTTGATAGGCATGAGTTCCTTTTGTGTTTAGGTTGTGCACATGGTGAGAGCCCATATACCCACTGTGTTTAACTATATTGATGGACTTAAAGGACACCATGTGTTTCAGATGACAGTTCTTTTGTCAACAAGAACCTGTAATGCTCTATAGAAAATAATATTAGAGGTGGTTACAACAATGACAGGCAACAATTATAGCAACCATAGCAGAAGTATAGCACTGTATAAAGGATATTGGTGGACTCAATTCTAAATGCAGTGCTATTACACAGTAATGGCCAACAAGGGCATTAGATGATATTACACAGTAATAAATTACATGCAAATGAGATGGATAATAAATAGGAGTAGAAAATAGCAGGTCATTGCAGATTACATTGATGTAAGCAATACATTTGAGGAACTGAATAAACGTAGCTAATTTCATGTAGCTCTTTAAGTGTTTGTAGTATAAATGCCATTTTGTTTATGTGTGACCATCTGGCTCTTGACAATTTGCCTGTATAAGGCATTCATGTTTTTTTTTTTCATAGATCGCCCTGTTTTCAGTATCCTAAAATGGGAGCACTGTACAAAACACTATGTCATTTTTAAATTTGTTTATCCAATAAAAATGCTCATTGATGCATATGGGGAGCAAAGGCTGGCCCGTGTGGTCCAATTCCAACAGACCAGCTACTGTAGCTCAAATTGCTGAAAAAGTGAATGCTGGTTCTGATAGAAAGTTGTCAGAACAAAGTGCATTGCAGTTTGTTACTTATGGATGCGGTAAAAGGGGGACCTACACAATATTTGACAGGTGGTCATAACGTTATAGCTGTTCGGTGTGTTCACCCCCCTTTTGGACGTTTACATATTTTGCAGTGTGACAACCTGGAATGAAACTGGGATTTTTACCATTTGTTTAACATAACATACTGAACACTTTGAAGGTGCAATTTCTTTTCTTTTTTATTGTGAAACAAAAGCAAAATTGAAAAAAATTAAATTTATTGGTTTCATAAGTATTCACTCTCCTTGCTACGAAACCCCTCCCAAGTAAAACAATGTATATTTAAATTATACTCCAGTATTATACTTCTATACATTTATGTTTAACCACAAGTGTGAATTCAGTATATTTAAGAATACTTTCAAAATATACATACCAAAATAATATATTAGAAATAAAGTTAGTATAAATAAAATACATTTATAAGTATATTTTTTTTACTTGCTAAATTATCGCTGGTGCAACCAATTGCCCTCCGAACTCACAAATTTAGGTGAATGGAGTACACCTGTGTACACACAATAGTTTGTGTGACAAACTCTATCTAGTGAGCTGTTAAAGCTTTTCTTGCAATCCCATAAACCCATAGATGAATGTACGGCAAAGCACAGCACAAGTAGAATAATTTAAACTATTGCGACACACCCACCGCACCGCATCCACATTTTGCTGGATCCAGTAGATTTGCCACAGCAGTGTAAATTGCTTTCAATTTAAATTAATGGACTTCTGCTGGAATGCAACCAGTTTGCCAAGCCTGGTGTGATTCCAGCATAACCCAGACGCTTTACAGAGCTGGGATTCATGGACGTGTGGCAAAAAGTGGAAAAAGGTTCTCTGTTGAACGTATTAGCCTTAACATAAAATGCTATATGTGACCCATAACGTAAATCTGGGCTCATGGTCAAAAAATAAAATTTTACACTGTCATTACACTGTCACTGTCATTGTAATTTGAGGAACAAAGAGACTTGTATGATGATTTAATTGATGACACAATTGCAACTGAAATTCTGAGATATTCCCCCGCAAAGGCTTGTTAGGTAGAGTAAGCTACTACTGGGGATCCATAGGCAACAATGTCTTTTGTTTAAGCTTTTTCTAAGGTTGTGTAATAGGCACAGACATCATTTTCATAGTTTGTATAGTGTAGGACAAGAAGTTTATATCCATATATAGTTTACCAGTACTTCCATAAGACAAATGTTTTAAATTTGAATAGGTACACCACTTAGAAAACAATCCCTCAGCACTCTTTGCTTACTCACAGCTGTTGGCTTACAAGTCCACTTGAGACCTCATATCTCAGGCTGTACACCATGTAAAGACTACATTTCTTTTTCAGTTTATGCTCATAAGATCTTGGACCCTATGCACAGGGAGTCCTGATGGGCCCCCATATCTTAAAATACAATATATTCCAGACATTTCAAGGGCCCTCTCTCCCCTTGGGACCTGGTAATCAGTATGGGTTTTACCCCCAGTCTGACGCCCCTGTTTCTAGCTATAGTTTATAATGCTATCATAAGGCAACTGGTTTAAAATCGCGATGAAGCAATGTTCGGGTTTTATTTGTTTGTTGATTTACATAGAAAATTTTTAACCAGTCTGTGTGACACGTTAGGACTCCATTTCAGTTGTTTCATATTGTCACAGACTAAAGCGCTAATGCACTGCTTGCTTTCCATGGTGCTGAAGATGAGACAAACGCGAGGAGGACAAGTGAAAATAACAGGTATATTACGAAACACACTTTCAAAATAAATACTACCTTGTGGGGCAAACGCAGTCAACTATACACTCAATATTCAAACAACACACACTCACAAACATGACAGGGAAAAAACACAATGAGCAACAGCTGCCTGCACTCACCACCGAACATAAATAGGAGAGTAATGATTGAGTGCATGCAGCTGCGAAAGTAATTAATAACAGTGATCAGTTGGATGATCGACCGATGTGATAAACAGAAGCGGGAAAACCTAAATGAATAATACACATGGGGGATACATCACAACATTACAAGCAGGGGAGCTAAACATAAGACTACTATAAGGGAACTTGTGACACATATGCTTAAAAAATATATGTTAATTTCTCTATTCTTTAACAACACTTCTATAAACCAAAATTTTTTATTTGTTTAACATGTTAGATATTCATCTGTTATTCATCTGGTGCTGAGACTAAAACTGAAAAGGAAACATGCTGTATCTGGCTTTCTTTCTAGGCTCGGAAAATTTCATTTTTTCGTACTTAAAAGAAAACAAACATGTTTGTAATTAGCCTTTCACTAAGCCCCGTTACCTTAGTTACTGTTGCTACGTCTGACAAACAAATGGTCAAAGACGACCAGCGCGACAGATTGCCATGACTGGAAGAGGTATACCCATGCGTGTCAGTGATCCTCCAGATCGAGGCAAAAGGGGTTACAGTATGCAGTGGAGGGATATATTCAAAATATAAAAATAGGCAATGAAGGAGAAACGACTACTATCGAGGCTAATCCTTCCCGGCCTCAAGCAAAATCTGAGAAACCCCATGCCATGGACCTGTACTTCAAATGCAACCAGCACAGCCTTGTGGACCAGTCATGCTCTTGGGTAGGCTTTCCGTTCAAAAAATGCTACATGAAAGATAAAAACAAAATTATTTAAAGTTGCTTGTTGGGGCGCTATGTTCAACTTTGTTGTAAACTGATAAAAAATGTAGTTGGGGAGCTCAAAGACCCAACACAACAGCAGCTAATGTAGCTAGTGTTAGCTAACATGTTAACTAATGTTTCCTAAAGCTAAAGGGCTCATTAAACTTAGCTTAGAGCGTAGGTTAACATTCTGGCAATTATATCCATGGTAATCATAACTTTGGTCTAATTTGTGTTCTTGCCTCTAGCTAGTAGATCTAGACAACACGGTAACTAGTTACAGTCGTCCACACTGTTTTATCCATCGTAGGCACCGCTCACGTTGTGTTTTCAGCTTTGGGAATGAAAAGAACACAATTCTTCCTGACAATCTCTCGGGGTATCTAGTGTCAAATGTACAAACGCCGTGGGCGCAACGCTTCACCATCTTGCTTGGAGTCAATGTTTGTCGGACATGCTCACATAGTAACGGTTCCTATGATGTGTGATTGGACAATGGCCGTTTTGGGGGAGGGTCCGGGGAGAGGTCAATTGAGCTAAAATGAAAATACATATTCGAGTTGCGATTTATTTAAAAAAGTGTATTTTTGTTTGTTTCTACGCTCTACTGACAAGTACGCATCTTAGTCAAACGCCTAGATGTAGGTGGTGGGTCACATATATGGCATTAAGCCAACACTGCTCATCATACTGAGAACACCATGGTTTACATCACTAGCATCAACTGGGAAGCAAATATTGGACATTTTTAGAGGAAATCCTGTTTCAGTCTGCTAGGCACCTGAGACTGGGGCAGAGGTTCACCTTCCAGCAGGATAATGATCCTAAACACACAGCTAAAGCTTCATTGGAATGGTTTAAGACCAAGAACCTGAATATCTTATAATGGCCCAGTCAAAGCACAGATTTGAAACCAATGGAGAATCCACAAACGGTCCCCATTCAACCTGACAGAGCTTGAGCAATATTGCCAGGTAGAATGGTCTAAAATTTAAGGATCCAGATGTGAAAAGCTTGTAGAGACTTACCCCCAAATACTCACTGCTGTTATTGCAGCCATGGGTGGTTCTACCAAATATTGACTCAGTGGGGTGAATAACAATGTAACTAACAAATGTCTGTTTTGATTATTTAAATTTGTGTCACAATAAAAAATATTTTTGCACCTTCAAAGTGTTCGTTATGTTGTTTAAAACAATCCTTTTTCATTTTCAAGTCGTCACACTACAATATGTGGAAACAAAGAGATATCAATAATTATTCAAGTCACTGTATAAAAACAAACTCCTAAACCCAAAATATTTTTACAAGTTCTGACAAGCAAGTGCTTAGATATTTTTACTCGCAAAAATCTACTTTTCCAAAAATTGGTCACTTACTGTAGCTGCTTGTTATAGACCCCCTTCAGCCCCCAGTAGACACCCTCTGTGAATTGATCACCCCCATTTATGCTTCAACAAACGTACTGTTTAAGCTGTATGCACTCAACATCACATATTATTATTGAACCTACCATATACACCTCAAAACTGTAAACAAGGGCAACCTAATGATATTACCATGACTAACATGGCCTCTAAATACACCTCTGCTCTCTTCAGTCAGGATCTTAGCGATCACTGCCTCATTGCCTGTATCTGTAATTGATCTGCAGTTAAAAGGACTCCCCTCATAGCCATTAAATGTTTTCTAAAGCATTACAGCGAACAGGCCTTCCTAATAGAACTGGCCCAGGTATCCTGGAAGGATATTGACCTCATACCATCAGTGGAGGAGGCCTGGCTGTTCTTTAAGTATGCTTTCATTCTTTCATGCTTCTTTCAAAAAGTTTCAAACAAAGAGCAGATACACAGTAGTCCCTGGTTCTCTCCAGAATTGACCGCCCTCAGCCAGCACAAAAACATTCTGTGGCATAGTACTGCATTAGCCTCAAATGATCCATGTGACTCAGGAATTTAGGAACCAGTACACACAGGCAGTCAGGGAAGCTATGGCTAGCTTTTTCAAAAAGAGATTTGCTGCAGTACAAACTATAATAAGTTCTGGGACACAGTTAAATCTATGGAGAACAAGAACACCTTCGTCCAACTACTCACAGCTCTAATGCTAGGAAATACATACAATCTACAGACAAAACTAGATTCTAATTTCGCTAACAGCAGTTTTGCCTGTTATTTTTATTTATCTCTGACATATACAAATCGATTAAGATAATGTGACACATACACATTTCATGAAACAACTTTTTGTCTACATGTTGGGAAACTGGCATGTCCATGGAGCATGAGTGTCACACCATGGTCGTTTAAGGACTTCTCACTTTCACTTGGTCATCCCCTGTGTCTCATTATAGTCATGATCAGCTGCATTGTATTACTGTGATGAGGTTCTCTTTTTAAGACACCCTCTGACATGTAATCCTGTCACACACTCATCCTGCCATTAAGCTGTGTATATATCATTTAAATCCCCTCAATTCTGCGGCAGTGTTGGCGGGTGAGCGCTCCACTGGTGGGTGAGCAGCGTTTAGACAGAGGTCCTCCGGGAATCCAACATACTCCCGCTGTTGTACCAGTTGGTCCATCAGCTGCTTATAGGCTATATCCTGGGCTAGTGTCACGAGACGCTATGCTTCCTTGAAGGAATGAACGAGAAGGCAAATGCAGGCGAAGTGTAGACTTTTAATATCTTCTTCACTCAGTACACAATAAGACTTACTGTTCACAATACTAGTATAGAGACTAGCATGGAAACAATTACCTACAACATGACACAACAACAGTTTTTAAATGGTGTGCATAATTGAATATGGAGTGCAGGTGTGCACAATATGAATCGGTCCGTGTTCCTCTGCCACCCTCAATAGACCGGTGAATTGGATCACCGGGGAGGTCAAACAGGTGAACATGTTACAGCTAGGCTTCCTATTGCTAATGAAAAATATTTTAAACGATTTAGAAAATTGATTACAATGACATTCAAATATGATACAATGCACATTAAGTTTATTTCTAATTAAAAATCTAATTCAGTTATACATTAAAGAAAAAATACAAATACTTTTTTATTTTAGACAATTTTGTGTAAAATGCTGCTTGGCACTCTGCTGCCAGTGGACCGCTCGTTAAACGATGAGCAAACTGCCAGACCAGCTCGCTGCTATCTGGGACGTTACAAAAGAGTTTTCAAACTTTTAGGTTCAGTTGCGGGTGTTCGGTTGCAGATGTAGTTGGGTCTATAGACCAAAAGTTGGTTAACATCATGGAGAATCTCACAGCTTTGCAAAGGAAAATGGATCGTTTCGGAGACCAAAATGGACCAAATTGATTCAAGAGGGACCAGACGTGCAAATTGGAATGCGACTGGTTACCCCATGAGTCAAGAAATCTTATCTATTTCGGCTCCCCACAACCAGCACTGTCCTTGGCAAAGGCGCCGTTGGAATAACAAATCCTCCCGGATAGCGCTGCAGGGAAGTGCTCTTGTTTTTGTTCCCTCCCCCATCACCAGACACCTGGTGATTGTGACTCTGTCTGAGACATGACCAAGGTTGTCTCCGTATCGACATCCTGCGGACTTGACACTTTTGGGATTGTTGGCAGACACAGAAATCTCCAGGCCTACACACACACACAAACTCTTACACATATGACAGATACACCCCCCCATCCCCTGCCTTCGCAGCTTCATACCCGCCAGCCTGACAGACGGGTCTGTGAAAGCGCCTATAGGCCGTAGGTCCGGATGGCCGCCTTGTCTGGTTTGGCTACCTCACTTTTTTTTTTTCCTGTTACCACACTGTACCCCCGAAGGGGCATAATATGGGGCTGCCTTATACGTACCTACTTATTAGTATTCCACCATATACAGATTTCTGAACTCTACCTAAGTTAACACAGCATTGTATTGTTTAAAAATAAATATGAAAATATTTTCTTTGCATTTTTTAAAGTCTGACAAAAACAATTTTGTTATTTTGACCAGTTTCTGTAAATAACTGCTCTCAAAGACAATATCTTTATTTGGAATTTGTAAGAAATGTTGTCAGAAGTCTATATAATACAACAAAAATGTTCATTTTACCCACACACATACCTATTAATAGAAAACCAGAGATACTGATGATTTTTGCAGTGGTCTCTTTCTTCCAGAACTGTATATCAAGTTTGGTTTACCTGGACAGCAAACAAAACAGTTTTCTTGGATATCCCAGTTTACCATGAGTTATGAAACATGTGTTTTGTAACTAGTACTAGGCTGTTTTCTGACTAGAGACATTTTTCGCTCTAGAGAAATTTCTTAAGAGGGGTACTTTGAGTAAATTACCTTTAAGTAAACAAGTATACAGCACTTAAGTACTAACTTTCAGAATTCAATCCACCCCTGCGTGTGGGGCACTCGAGGAAAAGGTAGAGTGCTCATTAAGCAATGTGATGTCATTGACATCAGTTTCTCAATAGCAAGTCCCAATGTTTAATGTTAAACAAATACCGAAACACACCCTTAAATTTTGAAAGAATAAATATACATTTCCCACCAACTAGCCTGAAGCAGGAGTTTTAGTCAACATCAGACATCTCACTTTGCTGCTCCCTCTCCCTCGCTCTCTACTCTCTCTGTAAACATTTGCATCTCACAAAGGTCAGACAATTTCTAAGATCATATCCTCATTCTTGTCTTTACAGTGACATGAAGAGAAAGCAAGAGGCGGGCTGTGAATTTGGCAATCTGCCTGAGTAATTATGCTTGTCTGGTTCCATGGAATTCCAACATAACAGAAAAGCATTGCAAAGTCGTTTGTTGAATCTAGTATTTTTACCACCGCAGTTGTTTTCAGTGGACAGAACTCAGGAGACTCCAAATATGTGAGGTGCAAAGAAAGGGATTTCTAAGAACCATCAACCATACCAGTACCGAAGTATATTATACCACAGCAGCAAAGGTAGACAGACACTACCGGTATTTGTTCTCCAACAGACTTTGCAAAACAGCATGCAGAAGCCTGCTCCGACAGAATGACAAGTGAGTAGCTGCAACACCTTAACAGACCGATCAGTGGAAACAGTTTAAAACTCTAAATAATTCAGAATATTTAAATGTACATACTGTATATTACACCATGTTTGCACTTGATATTGAAATCCAAAACTACTCATTAATAAATGAGTATACTAGCAGATTCATGAATCAAGTGAATCAATATTTTTCTTAAGATATTTTTTTAAGAAAATCTTTTTTTCTAAAAAAAAAATATTTTTCTTAAGATATTTTTTTGAGTATTTTTATTATTTTTAC
>JACXGM010036617.1:0-11392 GCA_016801145.1 Umbra pygmaea
CAAGGCTGCGCGATTTATCTTAGCCTGGCTGTTAGCCTGCTCTGGAGCAGGCTAGCTGCAAAGAATAAATCGCCATGGTTACTTGGCTGGGTTTACTTCTAGCAGCTTTTGTGCAACCAAGTGAAGACTAAATTTATCCAGGATAACTTGAAAATCCCGGCTTAATCCCTTATCTTGGTTTTGTGCAATACCCCCCTGCACGTTGTCTGTCGAAAAACAAAAACAATACGCGTCATCGGCTGACAACGTAAAATCATCAAATCTTCCCGGGAAGTAAACGTAGCCCTGTTCCACTTCGAAAGCAGTGGGGACACAACCCCCCCACGCCTGGTTTGAAGCGTACCTAGAACCGCCTACAATGGCCTAGGTGGCCCTGTAATGGAGACGAGGCATAATCTTACCCCATGCTGCACACCAGGGCTGGACTGGGACAAAAAAATGGCCCTGGCATTTTTGCTCAGACCAGCCCACCACATTCGGTCAGACACCACCCACCAGAACAGCCTCCTTGTGGTCTCTGTAAATATGCACACCTACTGTACCATTCACCAAAACCCCTACACAGCTGAGTAATAAGTGCCATGGACCAGTGTACCAGTGCAAGTGGACCAGCGTACTCACTCTCTGTTGCCTGACTCCCTGGTGATCAAAAGTGGCAGTGGAGTAGGGCCTACACACCAATGGACAACAAAGATCTCCTCCTCAAATAAGGCAACCATTTAAATACTGAGAACTGGAGACAGAGAGAAAAAGGTGATAACAAAGTTGAATGATCACAGTACCAGTATCTTTAATCTATAACAGTGTAGAGAGACAATTGCACATATTTTATACTTAATTAGTGGAAATGGCTGCATGGCCCATTGAACACCCTCAAACACAATGAACCACGAAAGTGAGGGCATCCTGAGAGAGAGCAATAGAGAGAGGGGGGGTAAAGGAAATAATGAGTCACATTTTCATTCTACAATATTATGAATATTTTTATAATAATATCAATAATCTCATCTCACCTTACAATAACAGATATTTCCTCAGTAGCTCGCTCTTCTCTGCAACTTGGTCTATTACAGTGTCGGGGTCCAGAGCCACGAGGACTTCCTTTTCAGCTGCCATCAACATGAAGGCTTACAATTTGCCGGCAGACAGGCTGCTCCTCAGTCTGCTTTTGATGTATTTTAGGGTTGAAAATGATTGTTGGCAAGCCACCTGGGTTATTGAAAGTGTCAGCAAAAACTTGTATGCGAGTCCAAGCAGGAGATATCCATCAGTGAGCATGTTGAATCTCTGGAGAATCTGATAGCAGCACAGTGGGCACTCTTTGCAGGAGGCACATCTTTTGTTGATGATTTCCATGTCCTCTTCCTTTCCATCAGGTCCATCCTCCACTGTCCTGGTCACATATTCATCCAGTGCTGACTCTTTTAGCTTGTCCCACTGTCCTGGTCGCATATTCATCCAGTGGTGACTCTTTCAGTTTGTCCCACTGTCCCACTAAGCTTTTCAGCTCAGACTGGAGGTTGTCAACTGTTGCCCTGCTGTCAAATTTAAACAGGCACTTGCTACAGTCTTCAAGTGCAGATTTAGGGAGAGGACTGTTTTCGGATCAGTTTTTGGGATCCAGAAATGACAACTCTGCATAAAGAGTGCCATGTGTCTGAGATCTTTGGTGGATGGCCCCAATAGCTGTATCAACAATTTGGTTATGGACCGTTACCTCGTAGGCTCTCTCTGCATCTTTAATGGTGTCATCCTGAGACTTGGCTTTCTTCTTCTTTCTTCTTTTCTGTGGCAGTGCATCCTCCACTTCCATGTCTGTCTCATCATCTTGTTGCTCAAGTTTTTCATTTGCCCATTTCACAAAGTCATCAGCAGCAGCCTTGACAGCCTGGAAATCTCTCGCCATCTTTTTTAGGGCATCATGTGTTGACATGACCATCCTATGGGCAGAGAGGATGTCCATCCCTCCTGTCTGCAGGTACTTTGACAATGGTGATGTATGCTCAAATATCCTAAGGAATAATTGAGCTGTCAGTATTGTCTCATACCTGAGTAGGACTTCTCTCTATGCTTGAATATCTTAAGGAATAATTGAGCTGTCAGTATTGTCTCAAACCTGAGTAGAACTTCTTTGTATGCTCTAATATCCTAAGGAATAATTGAGCTGTCAGTATTGTCTCCTACCTGAGTAGGCCTTCTTTGTATCCTCTGGCTTTAGTGTGTACATTTCCTTTCACAGTCTTCTGTTCCTGTGTGGCTGTGAGCGTGGACAACACATCAATGTACAAACTGTCTTAGTGATTCTCTGATACGACTCCCTGATGAACACTGCTTTGTCATTGAGAAGATCAAACAGTGATTCACTCTCTATCACTATTTGAGTGCTATCAGACAGCACAAGATTGAGGACATGTGCATAGCACCATACGTGTACAGTGAACCCTCGCTATATCGCAGTTCACCTTTCACGGTCTCGCTGCTTCACAAATTTGCAGGATGCAGCGGCTCAGTCAGAAGAGCAGTGAAATACACGTGTATTTTTTTTTCATAATCATTTTTCATTTTCTCCCGTTCTAATCCAATGACTCAGGTCGCGGTGGGGCGGTGCTGATCTCCGCAATTTGAAGCCTTCAGTTCGTATTGATGATTAACATTATTATTTTACACTTACAGTACAGTAGTTATTTGTAAAAAAACATTTATACAGTACTTTTATTTGTTAAACAAATGCTTGGGCCTGTTAAAAGGTTTTGTTCTTTGGTTTCAATGTATTATGGAGTATTTCATTGTATAATAATTGTAAAAAAATAAAGGTTACTACTTCACGGATTTCGCCTATCACTGGTTCTTTTTGGAACGTAACCCCCGCGAAAAACGAGGGTTCACTCGTTGGTTGGGGGACTGTGATGCCAGCAGGTCAGAGAAGCCTCTGTACTGCCCCTTCATATTTGAAGCTCCATCTGTTGCATTTCCAATGCACAGGCTTGTGTCCAGTTTCAGATGCTCAAGGACCTCTGTTAGCAATTTGACAAAGGACTGTCCAGTGGACACGCAGCACCGGACCACTGCGGTAAGCATCTCATTGACAACATCAGTCACATACCTCAAAATGAATGAGCATTGGTCTTACGCTGTTATATCCTGCGTTGTATCCAGCTTAGACAGTAGAGTGATGAGGGAACCTCTGTCCCTTGATCCTGGTGAAACATGTAATGTTTTGCTCTTCTCAATCACATTACTTAGATGTTTTGTTGAGTTAAGTTCCAGATGGTATCAATCACAGAGTTGACGGTCGTTTTAGACAGTAGAGTGATGAGGGAACCTCTGTCCCTTGATCCTGGTGACATGTTACGTCCCCCAGTCTCATTGTCTGTGTTTGGTGTGCCCTAGTCTGTGTTATTCTGTTTGTGCTGTATTTCTGTGTGTGTGTTTGTCTCTGTTCAGTTTGTGTCCCCACAGGTGGCCCTGGTTCAGCTAATCATCATTTATCACTGACTCCTCCCCTCTGTTATTCCATACACCTGGTTTCATCAATCAACATCTATCCTATCATGCCCTTCCCCTCTATAAATTGTGTATTAGTATTGTAACTTATCACTGACTCCTCCCCTCTGTTATTCCATACACCTGGTTTCATCAATCAACATCAATCCCATCATGCCCTTCTCCTCTATATAAAGTGTGTATTAGTATTGTAACTTATCACTGACTCCTCCCCTCTGTTATTCCATACACCTGGTTTCATCAATCAACATCAATCCCATCATGCCCTTCCCCTCTATAAATTGTGCCCTTTTGCATTGGTCGGTCTCTCTCTTTGGTTTGCTATGCAGTTGCTCTGCTGGTTTGTTTAATGAATGGTAATTTGTAGTGATGGTTAAAACGAGGCATTTGAAACATTTGAGACAGTTGAAACATTTGTTTCGAGGCTTCGTGAAACGTTTCGACACTTCTACTTGACAGTTAAATCCGTTACATTTGATTCGAGACATCGTGAAACGTTTCGAAACCTTGACTCGACAGTGACACCTGCTGGAAACTTTAAATATGGCACACAACAGTAATTCCACCATGGCATGGTTAGACAGACGCTACTGTGGCAGGACTCAACGATTCACGTCCTAAATCACAAACTACAGTTTCGAAACGGGTTGATAATTGTAATATGTCAACACTGTGGGTCATTGAATGAAATAGAACCGTTTGAGACAATGAACACATTCCCAACATAATGTCATACATCCTCTTAATTTTGAGTGTTTCCAAAACAACAAACATATGTGACCTTCGCTGATCTGACGAGAGTGGGAATAAAAATGTATAAAATGTACATCGATATTGTATGGATTGGTGTTATGAACATATAAAGTAATGATCCTGTGATAGCAAGGCGCAGATGGTTTAGTGGTTAAGGAGTCAGACTTGTGGTCACAAGGTTGCCAGTTCGATTTCCGGTTAAGTCAATTGACATTTTATTTTCCACATTGCCAGTACTCAGGTGATTCATTTTTTGTCTCGCAGGGCCGACAAAAATTCTCGAAGGGTACAGGTTGCAGGGATGGCTAAATGGACCAATGCATGTTAATATAGGTGAGGGAAGACCCCTGTATTTTTCGCCCACTACACCAATTCAAGACAAGGTATGCATCTGCTAAGTACCGTTGAACTTCAACCATAGTATTGGCACTAGCACTCCGTATTTTCCTGGTGTCACTGACTCTGTTTTCCAGGAGTGACCATTACCAACCCCTGGCAATAAAACAGTTATCAATTTGTATTTGTATAAAGGCCTGCGACCCCTCACCCTGGGGAGCAGTACGAACGTAACATGACACATGTAATGTTTTGCTCTTCTCAATCACATTACTTAGAGGCAGAGGCCAGGCCGTCCGGGGCAGAGATGACAGTCGGGGAAACAAAGGCGACCACAGACACCAGGGAGGAGGCGGCTGAAGCAGAGACCGGGCAAGACTCGGCCGAGGAGACCGGGCGGGCAAAGGCAGCAGCGGAGGTCCGGCGGGCGGAGGCAGCAGCGGAGGTCCGGCGGGCGGAGGCAGGAGTGCAAGCCGGGCAGATGAAGGCAGATGCAGCACAGGCACCTGGACAGACACCAAACACACAGACACAAAAGCGGACAAACCGACAGACACAGAGAGAGATACAGGCACAGGGACAGGGGCAGACGCCGGCACGGGGACAGGGGCAGACGCCGGCACGGGGACAGGGGGAGACGCCGGCACGGGGACAGGGGCAGATGCCGGCATGGGGACAGGGGCAGACGCCAGCACGGGGAAAGGGGCAGACGCCGGCACGGGGACAGGGGCAGCCAATGGCACTGGGATATCCAATGGCACTGGAGCAGGCACTGGCACTGGGACAGGGGCAGGCAATGGCACTGGGACAGGGGCAGGCAATGGCACTGGGACAGGGGCAGGCAATGGCACTGGGACAGGTGCAGGCAATGGCACTGGGACAGGAGCAGGCAATGGCACTGGGACAGGAGCAGGCAATGGCACTGGGACAGGCAATGGCACTGGGACAGGGGCAGGCAATGGCACTGACACAGGGGCAGGCAATGGCACTGACACAGGGGCAGGCAATGGCACTGGGACAGGGGCAGGCAATGGCACTGGGACAGGGGCAGGCAATGGCACTGGGACAGGGGCAGGCAATGGCACTGGGGCAGGCAATGGCACTGGGGCAGGCAATGGCACTGGGCCAATGAAAGGCTCAAGCTTGGAAGTCAGAGCAGGCTCTGGGACAAGGGCAGGCTCTAGGACAGGGGCAGGCTCTGGGACAAGGGCAGGCTCAGGGACCGGGAAAGGCTCAGGGACCGGGAAAGGCTTTAGGGACCAGGAAAGGCTCAGGGACCGGGAAAGGCTCAGGAAATGGAACAGGCAATGGCACAGTGACTGGAGGAGGAACAAGGGAAGGCTCTGGCTCAAGGAAAAGAGCAGGCTCGGGGACAAGGCAAAGCTCAGGCTCGGGGACAAGGCAAGGCTCAGGCTCGGGGACAAGGCAAGGCTCAGGCTCGGGGACAAGGCAAGGCTCAGGCTCTAGTGGCCGGGAGGCTTGGGCATGAGCGGGCTCTTGTGGCCGGGAGGCTTGGGCGTGAGCGGCCTCTTGTGGCCGGGAGGCTTGGGCGTGAGCGGCCTCTTGTGGCCGGGAGGCTTGGGCGTGCTCTGGTGGCCGGGGAGCGGAAACAGCGGCCTTTTGTGGCCGAGAGGCTTGGGCGTGAGCGACCTCTTGTGGCCGGGAGGCTTGGGCGTGAGCGACCTCTTGTGGCCGGGAGGCTTGGGCGTGAGCAGCCTCTTGTGGCCGGGGAGTGGAAAAAGTGGCCTCTTGTGGACTGGGTGTGGTGGAGACCTCTGGTGGGCTGGGCGTGGTGGAGACCTCTGGTGGACGTGGAGGGGGAGCGTGCCAAATACCCACAGAAGGGGTTTCCCAGTCCTCCTCGTCAGACATAGCAGACCCACTTATGAGTTGAGGCATCTCCTCTTCATCGCTCTCGTAATACATGGGGCTCGGACAGACAGCCCTCTTAGGAAACGGGTAAGCGTCCATAGTGGGAAACAGCTTGGAACTGGGGCTAGTAGCCATCTTGGAACTGGGGCTAGTAGCCATCTTGGAACTGGGGCTAGTAACCATCTTGGAACTGAGGCTAGTAGCCATCTTGGAACTGAGGCTAGTAGCCATCTTGGAACTGAGGCTAGTAGCCATCTTGGAACTGGGGCTAGTAGCCATCTTGGAACTGGGGCTAGTAGCCATCTTGGAACTGGGGCTAGTAGCCATCTTGGAACTGGGGCTAGTAGCCATCTTGGAACTGAGGCTAGTAGCCATCTTGGAACTGAGGCTAGTAGCCATCTTGGAACTGAGGCTAGTAGCCATCTTGGAACTGGGGCTAGTAGCCATCTTGGAACTGGGGCTGGTAGCAGCACTCTTGGGACTGGGGCTGGTAGCAGCACTCTTGGAACTCTGGGCAGCCATCTTGGGACTCTGGGCGGCCATCTTGGGACCGGGGCTGAGAGCCACTCTCTTGGAACAGGGACTGGGGCTGGTAACAGCACTCTTTGGGCTGGGGCTGGTAGCAGCACTCTTGAAACTCTGGGCGGCCATCTTGGGACTCTGGGCGGCCATCTTGGGACCGAGCCTGGGAGCCACTGTCTTGGAACAGGGACTGGGTGCCCTCTCAGGAGCTTCAAAAGGGGCAGGTGTCTCAAAGACATGACGTGGGAGGATATAGTCACCGCCCATAGCCTCCCTGACTAGGACATCCTCATAAAAGGCGCCATATAAGGCAAACATGACTTCCTCGGAGTCCCATAAGGCTGGTATCCCTCGAGCCCCAATACTTCCCTGAAAAGAAGGGGTATGTTTTGGCTGAGTCATTCTGTAATGATCTTGACAGACGGACATGGGTACGGTGTGTCAAACAAGGATCCAAACAATGTAATAAAATAGAAGAGGGTTTATTAAACAAAAGGGGTAGGTATAAACCAAACAAAGAGTACACGCTTAAACTGGGGAATAACTACAACGGAAATGGACGCTGAGCGTCCCAATTACTTTAGTGGCAAGGAGTACTAAAAGGACTAACTAAATACGGTAAGGTAAAGAACAAAACAACTAAAGGCAGGATGGCAAAAGTACTCACAAACTGTACATTAGATCTGGCATGGAGCAGGTCAAAGCAATTCCGTATGACTATAACACAAATGCATAGGATCCAGGAAAAAGGCAGGAAAAAACAAGGCTAAATCCACAGAGGTCCAGAAACAAGAGATACATTAATGACTCAGCAATGATGACAGGAACAGAACGGGTTTAAATAGCACAGGAATACACAAGAACACAGCTGACAGGAATATACACTGATTACACTACACTAGGATGGGGTTCCACACTATACCACAAGGGGGAGACTTAAACACATAAATGAAGCTGGGCCATAGAACATAGGGGGACTGATAACAGGAATGACTAACATGAACACTAGGGCGCAGATGGCTCAGTGGGTAGGGAGTCAGACTGTAGTCAGAAGTTTGCCAGTTCAATTCCCGACTGAGCCAAATGTCGTTGTGTCCTTGGGCAAGACACTTTACCCCAATTGCTCCCAGGTCGTTGCTGTAAATAAGAAATTGTTCTTAGTCAACTTACCTGGTTAAATAAAGGATAAAAATACACTCACACAGGATAACAACACAAAAGGGAGGCACAAGTGTCCAAGTCTTTAACTTGTCTGGTGAAGGAGGAGATAGGAAACATGGTACATTTTTTGTATTTAAAGCTAATCCTGAAAATTTTGAGAACTGATTAAGACAATCAAAAACTTTCTTAACCTGAAGTTCATCTTTTAAGAAAATGGCTGTAAGAGAAAGAAGAATGGGGCTGCAGGATCTCCTTGTTTAATAACCGGGATATGTTGAATCTATGAGTTGTTCCCCATGGAAGGTTAACTGAACTATTGGAATCATTACACAAGGTTTGTATTGTTTGAAATATTGCTCATATAAAGCTCATGATTTACAGTATCAAATGCTTTATACATGTCTATGAATAAAATTTAACTGTTTTCATTTATATATCCTTGTAATCAATCTGTCACGTCCAGCCCAGGGTGGAACTGAGGAATGGACTCGTAGTGCATTATATGCGTTTGTTATATTGGTATTATTGGGGACAGGAATGGACTGAGTTGGTATAGTTACCTAGGCACTCTCAGCTGGCAGCTCAATTCCTTTATCAGTCTGGTGAACAAGAGGAAGGCGAGGTTCATTATGATTTTGTCATGTGTGTTACATCAGAGTAGAAATCTGTCCAGGAGCATCAAGGTTTGTTGTGAAAAGTGAGTCCTTTTAATTTGGAGATTTCAAAAAGGCAGCATCGTGATATTGCCTGCTCTGGGCTTTGGACATAATAAAATTACATAAAGAAAATAAAATTAGGAATGTAATGATGGATGGAAAATTTAGATTAATTTAAATGTTAAACCATAGCGCCTTTCACGGTAAGACTATTAAAGGAACGGTGCTCCACTTACTGGGCAGAAAAGAGTACTACAGGTAGGTCTACTGTTGAGTTGGAGGAAACTAGGAACTGAAACAGGTTAAATAATAGATGTAAAACTCAGAATGTAAATTGAAAATAGCATTCAAAGCGTTTTGACCGACAGGCTGATTTATAGTTACAATTAAAAGGATGGCAGGCCATGTGAAATTTCTGAGTTATTAAAATTGACAGGGACACTAACCACTGAATGTAATGATGCTATGTTGTTTTGCCTTGCAGGGATAATACTATGGAAAGCCATTTAAGTCAATATTAAATAAATACATAAATAAATAAGGCTATGAAATAAGTCCTGAAATAAATTACACAATAAATATAACTATTCAAATATAAATATATAAATGCAGTCCAAAAAAATAAATGAATTGTTTTTATTTCACAATGGTGTTTTTCAAAACCTTTTATTTATTTCAAGGCACTCTTATTTCATAATGCACATTTCATAATATCCATTTGTTATATTCAAATGAATGGGACATGGTTATCTCACAGATTCAAACACACAGCACTCGTATTAAAGCTGTACATGTAATAAAACAACGCTCCCTTTATGGAATGATCCAGAAAGCACCAGATGTCATATTATTATGTACAGTACAATGTTGAGTTTCATCAGCTTCATCAGTTGAAACGGTTGTCTTCACCCATTTGGTCAAAGCACTGTGTGTTCCAGTGGGGGCTTTGACCCCCCTTACATGAATCATAATTCCCCTTAGGAAATCATTTGTGTTGAATAAGATGTGAGAGACCCAGCTGTTGAATCTGCCATATTTGGTTCTGTAAACATTCATATTCCACTACACGTCTGAATGGAATATGTCCTCTATGATTAAAATATATTTATATTTATGACAATTCATTGAATATAATTGGTCTGATTGTATATTGTTTTTAAATGTACTGAGTGGCATGTCTTTTCCATTTTGTTCCTGTTCACAGTCTGTGATGGAAGTGCCACTATGTTATTGAATGATTCAAGAGCTGGACCTGATTGGTCCGTGTTAGCCAATCAAAAATATTTAAGGTTATGGTTGAGGTGAATTTGTGAAATTACCTGATCAAGTTCTGACACCGAAATGTTGGTTTATCTAATAAATTATTGCTAGTGAAATGGTCAGTGTGCAAAACGTTTTTTTCATGGTTTTCCCTCTTACATCCAAAGGTCTTATTAGAAACGGTTAGTGAGAGAAAAATATGCAAGATAACGTTTATGCAGCAATAATAAATAGGTAATGCATTTTACTAATGGTACTGAAAGCAGAACCGATAACATTGTTGCTTATCGATACTACACTCTTTCATAATTTAGCCCTGGGGCCTGTTTAATACCGGGGTTCAGTACCCATCGCTAGGCTTGTCCTAAACTGGTTTTAACAGAAATGAAAAGGTTACCCTCCAGTGTGGTGTTTCCTTTTGGATATAGCCAGGTTCCTGACTTAGTGAATCTCTCTCCACATTCATTACAACCATAAGATTTCTCTCCTGTGTGTATTCTCTGATGGTTTACCAGGGACTGAGTAAATCTCTTTGCACAGATATAATAATAATGATAAATAGTATTCATATAGCGCTCATTAATGACCTAAATACGCTTTACACAACAAGCAAAACCAAAAACAAGCAAAAAAAAGACAGAAATACAACATGGGGGGTCTATGGGAAGGCTTGTTTAAACAAAAAGGGCTTAAGGTGGTGGCAAAAGATGTTTACAGAGTCAGAGTCACAGATGGATTGAGGCAGTGAGTTCCAGAGCTGGGGAGCAACCCTGAAAAAAAGCCCTGTCACCAAAGTTCCGTAGCTTGGATCTGGGGATGATGAGGTGGCCTGTTGTACCAGAGCGGAGTGAGTGTGAGGGTTGATAGTAATGAAGAAAGTCCGAAAGGTAGGGGGGAGCAAGATGGTGGAGGGCTTTGTAAGTCAGGAGGAGAATTTTATATTAAATGTTCTGTTTGACAGGGAGCCAATGAAGCTCACAGAGGACGGGGAGATGTGCTGCCAGGACTTTGAGTGAGTGAGGAGCCTGGATGAAGAGTTTTGAACCATTTGGAGCTTATGGAGGTATGAGGAGTTGATGCCAGGCAAGAGAGAGTTACAGTAATCAAGACAAGAGGAGATAAATGAATGGATCAGAGTTTCAGCTGCAGGTGGGGGAGGGAGGATTGAGTTTGACAATGTTACAAAGAAGAAAGAATGAGGATTTGAGTTTGACAATGTTACAAAGAAGAAAGAATGAGGATTTGAGTTTTACAATGTTACAAAGAAGAAAGAATGAGGATTTGAGTTTGACAATGTTACAAAGAAGAAAGAATGAGGATTTGAGTTT
>JACXGM010036618.1:0-11335 GCA_016801145.1 Umbra pygmaea
TGTGTGTGTGTGTGTGTGTGTGTGTGTGTGTGTGTGTGTGTGTGTGTGTGTGTGTGTGTGTGAACGGAAGAGAGCTCAGCCCATTCTACGCTGCCTTAAGGTGTCTGCGACAGCTCAGTGTTGCCTTAAGCGTGTTAAGAACATTAGGCAGATTAAAACGGGCCTTTGTCCTGCATCTTTCGAGCTGTCACTCCAACTCTGGCTTACCGAGCCAAAGACGCTCGGGCCCGCTCCACAATGCCAAGGATTCCCACGGGATTTTCGGGGGCTTAGGTGTGAGTGCAACACATCGATATCTCTTCGTGATTAATGCAGCGCAGCCCGTAGTCACTGGGTTTCGAGGTTCTGCTGCGATGACGGTTGCGTAGCTCGCAGCCACACTGGTAACTGCAGCACGGATGGTCGATTCCATCTGCTCCAACATGTTGGTTAGGGCTCCCTTGTGGACTTTGGCTACAGTTTGTACCTGCTGGCACTCTGCATCTCAGCTGGTAGAGCGTAGCTTTGGAACTTTCGTAGACGGCTGTCTTCTATGTAGAATGGCCGTTTTAGATCCATTAATGTTTGTTTACTGTGCGCTTGTTGGGGTAGGTTATTAGTGGATGTACATTAAAGAATGTAACCAAATTAATCTCTGGTGATAAATTGATATCACATTGATGCCGTGCCCACACTAAATGCCACTGCGCTGCCCTGTTTTACCCTCCGACAGCTTGACTCTCAATGACTGTGACAGAGTTTACATGTACTCAGCTGTTTTGATCGCCATCGAGTTCGGCTGATCGCACTGTGTTATTGAGAAGCAGCTTGAGCAAATAGAGATGGGGGATAAAGATTGGGATCCAAGTGCACTATATTCCCTACTTAGTGCACTAATTTTGGTCTGGTGAAAGTATTGCACTTCATTGTAAATATGGTGCCAGTGGGACTCAGACTAAAAATAGCTGATTTTCACATTTATGCCCAGGAGTCAGTATGCCCACTCCAACTGTCAGTGTCCTGCTATGGTCTCCTGCTTCACGCTAGCCTCATGCATCATAATGACCAAACGCTATCCGGCCAGCACACGTGTTCTCTTTTCCAGGGGGCATTTATCCTGCGTCCCATCTCTCATCACCTGGCACTGCGCTGCCACCGGGGGTCAAAGGTCACGGGGGGTGGAAAACATTTGCCAGACTAGCATGTGATTACCTGCAGTGGCTTTTGACAGCTCCACCATTCACTCTGCAAAACTGTTAGCGCCTGGCCGTCCAGCCGCCCCGGGGGTTTGATAATATCCGGCCAAATGGCTACGTTGGATACCCTGTCTCATTCTGAAGCTATCGCGGGACAATAAAAAGTACCTAAAATTATTTTTTACACAAAAAATAGATTTTGGTTTAAACGACAAAAGTATAGCATGCAATCAAGACATGATGATTACAGGAAAACAATAAAAGCAGTACAATCTGGTCAACTCTTGGCAGGCAAGCAAAACACACGTGGATTTCTTCTCTTTAGTTGAATGTCATTAATTGGGGACTCTTTACAGGTGGTGACCAAGAATGACCAGTAACTAAAAACAGTTCTTAACAAATGTTTTAATCTCATTTTAAACGGACAGTCCATTTGAGTACTTGAAAAATGATTATTTTGTTGTGGTTTACATTTTAATTCAGGTGTTGTTTAGTTCATCACTGTTGCACAGGTCATGTACAGTAGGCTTTACGAGACAAAAACCGACCGCATTAATGATTATATACACTTTTAGTTATGTATACAGTTCTTTTTTCACCCCAATGTTCTAATATTTCTACCCTCCCAATTCCCTCTACTCCTGTGTTGTCAGCAGATCCACAACTCCCTGCACAGATCTGTGGGTTGAGGCAATCATGGTTCATTCACCTACATATCGCCCAACAATTATTTTTGCGAGCCCAACACAGATCATGCACGGGATGATTACGTTCAACAACTATATTTCCGCGATTGAACAGACAGGCGCCTGATGTGGACACAAGGAGTCACTGGAGAGCAACGTGGCAGGATAGATAATCTGACTTACCTAACCCATTTGTAATTTGTTGAATTTGCAGCATTTACTGAAATCAAAAGCTGATTAAATCAAACACATCTTAACAGATCAAGTTACATGTTAACATAGATTGCTGTGCATGTATTTTTTACTTTAACTAATTTGATATTATTTTTTTCTGTCAAACTTTTTCTATTGGCTAACAGAAAAAAACATTCACATAATTTTGCTTGATATCCCTGTTCTGTGCAGATTTTCTGGAGTGCACTCATTTCCACGGTAACATACTAAGCAGTTGAGAAGTGATTAAGAAGACTTAAGGATGCATATTGATGAGTATTTATAGCTCTGGAGCCGGGTCAGTTTACTTCAGAGTTTTCAGCTCGAACTACAAAAAACATGTTATACTCGCATCAAAAATAAAATAAGTGATAATTATGACTATAATAATTTCCAAAGTGGGTATTTAAAAAATAAAATCCAATTGGACTTCAAGATTCCCATGTTTTACCAACTAGTCCACAGTCAATAAAGGAATAATTGATTATTTCTGTCTATTTAAACGCATATTCACTCACTACAGGCGTTCTATCCTGCCACCAAAGGAACGGACGTTCGGTACGGGGACACCCTGGCAGCTCGATGCGTATTCACCGGAGAGGGAATGACCACGAAGACGTATATCGGGTGAGTTCCCATCTACCACCACTTGATTTAGTGGGGTTTTTAATCAGGGTTGTTTCTCAGTGTAATTAATGTACCTCCTACTGGCCAACACAGTAGCTCTTAAGTAATTTAACGACCCCCATTTTTCTCCTCCCCTCCCTTGGAGAGTAAATGGCTTGTTGTTATAGGACTGTCAGGGTACTGTACGGCCTGTTTGCCTGGGAGATAGCAGTCTGAGAGCTCTTATTTGCTTGTCTCAGAGCTGGAATGTTCCGGCGTTGTGTGACAGGCAGCTGGGGCTTTCACTTCCCGCTGAGCCTCTGTTCTACCCTCCATCTCCCCTCTCTCGTCCCCGGCCTCCTCTGTACCGGTCGCTGGCTGCCTGATGTACCATGTGCGTCTGTCTGAGGCTGTGTGAGCGGTGGGGTGGAGGGGGGGGGGGGCTCGAAGTACCGCAGAAGCATTGTCAAGCACGGAGAGACGGCCTGTTCCCTACAGGTCTCATGGGAACCTGCATTTTTCATGATTTCCTGTTTGAGTGGCCCTTATTGCGTGTGTCTGACTGTGGAAGTGTCTGCATGTTCATCGGCTGCCTTTGGTTGCTCATCTGCCGCGTCACTCCTGTTGCCATGGTGAGGGAGGGAGGCAGCATTGGTGTAGTTGAATCAGCACACACCCCCCCAAACACACACACACACACACACACACACACACACACACACACACACACTTAAACACACATCACTAAAATGGCTTCCAAGATGTTAAATAAGAGTACACGACCTGCTTTAAGTCACTGATTAAAATGAAAAACTTTATGAAAACGAGGCTAGAGAGGGTGGCCTTGTCGGGTTTTTATCCCGCAGGTGTTTTGTGTGGCCCGCACCCCTCTGCACTAACCGTAAGTCGTGACCCGCGAGACAAAACTTGCAAGTTGTTGAGACGTTGCCATTTTGTTTGATTGACCGCGTGGCAGCAAAGCCACCAACGACTCGGCCGTTTTGTCCGTCTCTTGGCAGCTTTTTGTTGTTTATGCGCCACTTGTCCCCTCCCCTTTTACTTAACAGAGGCACCGCCAGTGACGAGATGTGCAATTTCTACATCATGTACTACATGGAGAGCCGACACGCCGTGCCGTTCCAGGCCTGCATGGAAGACGGCTCCAAGGAGCTGTTCCGGAACATTCCTTCCGAGGCCAACGTGCCCATCGTGGTTTCCCCAGATCTTATGATGAACCACATGATGCACTCTGCAGGGGAAACGACAGGTATCCACTCCTGTATTTAGACCCTATTCCCTATATAGTACACTAATTTAGACCAGGGATCTATTTCCTATATATTGCATTAAGTTTTAGTACAGATTTGAAGATTTTATCCCAACATAATGTGTGTGAACCCTGATCACATGACAACGGACCACTAAAATTAGTCTTAAAAGATTAAATCTCTGTTTCTTTAACTACAAAATCAGCCTGGCCATGGTGCATGATGGGTAAATTATATTATGGTTAATTAGCTCAGTGGTTCCCAAACCTCTCCTGGAGGACCAACAGCCAGTCCTTGTGTTTGAACTACCCCTGAGCTAGCACACCTGATTCAACTTGTCTGCTAATGAACAAGTCCTTGATTAGTGATTCTGGTGGATCTTGAGGGCTACAGCTAAACTCTGGCACGGCTGGTGGTCCTCCAGGAGAGGTTTGGGAACCACTGAATTAGCCAAACCCACAACAGATTTGGCGCTGTGATCATTTCAGGTTGAAATTGGAGTGATTGTGACTGAATTATTCTTTTTTCCCTCACATGTTTCCAAGATCACCAAGATGACACAGGGCTGCTGCAGCCCAAACGTGAGGAAGAGGAGGTGGTTGACCAGGGTGAGTCAGCATACCTGCCTACTTACACTCTTCCTGCATCTCAAACTGCACTTTCTCCCTCAGTAGCTGATAGGGCTCTGTTGTGAAGTAGTACACTATGAAATAATAAATGAGTCCTCTGGGACTGAGCCTATGTTTTCTAGATTACCTCCTAAAGCCACCACCTAGCACAACAAATGCGTTTTGGTTCTGCGACATTTCCTTTATCAACGCCGCTACTTCCTCTGGCACAATAACCATTTCTGAAGCATTTCATTTTTTTCCTTTCCCTTCGTTTGCCCTTAATGAAGGCTTAGTCTAATGCGGGTTTCAAATGTCTAATATCTTTATGGAGTTCCTTATCTGCTTCTTTGGAGTGAAACGATAATTATGGTGATGATAGAATGGAAGCTATGCTAAAACACTAGCGCACTGAAACCCCTGTGACCAAATTAGGGGCAGCTGTGGAAAATAATGAGGTTTCAGGCAAAGAAAGATAGCTCAGCTTTCATATTATACACTGTGCTGTATAATAGATCTGATGGAGTCATTATCCTTCTAAAAGTTGTAACTATCTCGCTAAGGAGTTGAAAGATGAGTCACAGATGTGTCTTTTCTTCTTCTAACTGCAGTGTCTTTGTCTGTCAGTAGGTACCGGACGTTATTCGTAGCCATGAGCGTAATCTAGCTGACAACGACAACTTCAGAGGATGGGCTCATACAAGCCCCCTCGTTGCCATGGAAATGCTCACCATGGAAATGCTCACCTCATCTCACACCTTGTTCAAGGCTCTTTAGAAGCTGGCTGTCTTCGAATCAATTGTTCTAGCTGTTCACTCCGGGTCCTAAGAGGGAGCGATTTTTAATCACGGCACGTTTAAATAACGGCATGTCTCGTGACCGAGGCTGACATTTTGATCACAATGTCGGGATTGCGTAATCGGTAACCTCCCCGGAAGAGAAAGCTGTGAAGCAGCGTGCTGCGGTGAGGCTTGGGTGCGTCGTATCTGTAGATTAGATGGGCATCAGGATGAGAAGATGTCTGAGAGAGTTCCTTTTTGTTCTTCATGTCCTGAGAAGATCTTTGCTTGTCTCCTATATGGCTGCCTGTACTCTATCTAGTGCCCTTTAAAGGAAATGTTTGGGAAGCATGGTGTGTTGCTTGAGGCTGAAGCCCTTGTCTGGTTGCTAGGCGTTTGCATCATGGCCTCCCCTGCTGTGATTTAATTTTACCAAAGGAATGCTGGGATAGAGCACCAAACACAGTGCATATGGTCTATTTCTACAAATCAGCATAACCAGACAAGCAAGGCAAGGCAGTGTAATACTGTGCCGTCACACAGATGGGCTTAGTCCAAGCAAGGACTAATAAAGGAACTCCCTTAGAGCCCAGAAAAGTGGGTTTAACACTCATTCTTTCAGAACAGTTCTGTCTGACCATGAATTCAAATTGACTTACTTGTTTTAAGCTTCTTTGATCAACTTTTTAGAAGTTTCAAAGGAGAAGAACAAAAAGCAGAAAAAATGGCTCTACAGGACTGGAATATATGATGAGAATTTAATGAGAATATATGAGGGGAGTATACAAGGCAAGTTTACGAGTAGAGTATACAAGGCAAGTTTACGAGTGTGAGTATACGGGTGTGAGTATACGAGTGTGAGTATACGAGTGTGAGTATACGAGTGTGAGTATACCAGTGTGAGTATACCAGTGTGAGTATACCAGTGTGAGTATACCAGTGTGAGTATACCAGTGTGAGTATACCAGTGTGAGTATACCAGTGTGAGTATACAAGGAGTGTACATGAGGCGAGTATTTGATGTGTATACGGGGAGAGTATTTGGGGAAAGCATTTGAGGAGGTGTTGTAGTTATTTAGCTTTTTGGACACTTTTATCCAGAGCTACTTACAGTAAATACAGGTACATCCCCTTTAGGGTAAAGTGCTTCGGTCAGGGGCACAACAACATTTGTCACACTTGGGAGTCGAACCGGCAACCTACCTTAGCTATGGTATAGCAGATTCGAACCCTCCTTTCCAGAGGGCATGTGTGGTCTGTAGTTAGCACATGGTAGAGCTATTTTCACAGGGTTCTAACAAACATGGAAGCTACATTTTGATGGGTTATATTTACTTTATCAAGATATTATGAGCTGTTGTATCTGGCACGTTGTTCATCCTTCTTTGGAGCAACATCTCAGCTAATGCACTAACAATCTATCATGGGACCAAGCAAGCAGAGCAGACAATCTAGCCGCCGAGTGGCGTGTTGTAAATTGGCATCGGCTGACTGGCAGATAGTCCCATTATCATTAAGGGCTCATGTGTCGGCTTTACTAGTTCCTCTGTAGCTAAGGAGGGAGGGCTGGCTTGCCTCGATACTCTTACTAAATGAGTTGTGACTCAATGAACGCAGAGTAGAGTGGTGGCCAATCGCCAGCTTGTTGGGTATTTAAGACACCAGATTGCGTTGCTACTGTCCTGGGAGACCCCAGCCTCCATTAGCAACGACATGGCTCGTTTTTTTCTTTCTCTCTGGCAGAAAGAATCATTTCCTGCCAGTGAACAACCCTGAGATGCCCCTATAGGGCTCCTGCTTGATGATAATGACATCATAATGACATCATTGCTCATAATGAAATCATAAAGGGTCGTGCTACCAGTTCTGGCCCATGGAACAGAGAGCAGGCCATTATCAAGCAAGCTTTTATCTTTTTTCCCTTTTGTCCCAGATTTTTCTCCCTTCCCAATTCCCTCTCTAATCCTGCCTTGTTGGCAGCTCTGCAACTCTTTGTACAGATCTGTGGGATGGCGAGGGGCGCGGACATGGTTCATCCAACCACATGTCGCCCGAGCCGCCGATTTATTGATTGAATTTACAGGCGCCCAATCTGAACACAAGGAGACACTGGAGAGCGACGTGGCAGGATCGATAATCGAACCCAAATCCCGGGCAGCGCTATGCCAATTTCTGCGCTGCAAAATGGTTTTTTTACAGGCTCTAATATTAAGGCAGCTCTACAATATAGCTTTTTACAGGCTCTATTATCAAGCCAGCTCTACAATGTCTTTTTGCAAGCTCAACTATTGAGCCAGCTTTACATTATGGATTTTTACTGGCCAACTATTGAGCCAGCTTTATAATATGGATTTTGACTGGCTTTATTACAAAGGCAGGTCTACAATATGGCTTTTTACAGGCTACTATCGAGCCAGTTCTACAGCTCTCCATTTGCACAGGCAGCATGGTGCACCAATAGAAATTTAAATTAAATGAAAGCACCTTTCCTTCATGTGTTAACTTTCAGTCATAGCTCATGCCCTGTTTATGATAGACTGGAGAATTTGGTGAAAATATCAGGTCGGAAATTATTTTAATTTTTTCTCTGCTTTGTTTTTATGTAATTTGTGCTTCATTGAGACATGAGGTATTAGAGCACAGTTTTCAGAAATAGCTTGGGCATGAATCAAACCATGCACAGTTGTCAATTATTTCAAGCGTTTTTATCAGTTTTGTCGGCAATCCCACACTTTAGTGCATTTACTACTGTATGTTTTTGTACATCTTGATTTTAAGAAATTTAAATTTTTATGGAATAAATAAAAATACCTATTGTGTAACCTCAAATTATTGCAATTATTTTAGAGAATGTCTGTAACCACCCCTTCTTAACCTTTGTGTATGCTGCTTATTGTTTACACATGATTTTCGAGACAAAGCCAGTAGCTCATACACGACCTTGCCCTAACTAAGAAGAGGTGTTGTGTTCTACCATAGATTGACTCAGAGAAAAATGTGAATGTTGCAAGAGTACAAAGATGTCTGAGCTCAGATTTGCACCATATGTATGAGGAAAAGCTGTTTTGAATGTACTGGGTACTGTTTGAATAGACAGTGTACAAACAAACTAAGCTATTTGGCTCTGTGAAATCCACTAGTCAATCTGCTCCACTAATCTACTTGGTTACTTGTTGATATGGAGTGTCATATTTAGAGAATCCGTTTCACATTGTTTACAGTAACTCTCTGCATGCTAATTTAACAGATATCAATATCAGTGTTTGAATACTGAGTGTGAATATATTTCTTAGATTGAAGTGTTTTCTGTTTTGTTTATTAAAACCTTTGGGGAACACAGCTGTTTTGCGTTGGCATTGATCCTGTTCCACATTCATAACATCACTTTAAAAGTGACGCATGTGAAGATGTGTCATGATGCCTCACAACAACACACAAATCTTATGTAAACCTTGTGAAAGTCCTTCTTGTTGCTTTTGCTATTTCAGGTCCGTCTCTTCTGCATTTACTGTAATTCGCTCTAAATGTGTTAAATGTAAATGTGAAAGAACACTATATATATGAAATACCAAAGTTTGAATATCTTTCCTGTTAATGGAACACGCACCATTCTAGGGGGTTAAGGCAGATCATGATGTGATCCACCTCTGTAGCAGTTTGCCTGTTTTCATCACGACAAATGGGTTAACCCTGTTGCCATGGCTACCCAGCAAAGGCTACCACGACAACCAGTGAGTGTGACAGCTTCATCTGCAGAGAGAGGGTGTCAATCAACTCCCGACCACACTCTTGTCATTTGGTTTATTTATGTTGTTTTGGTGACAGTATTATGCATTGTACGATGTCATTTACACCCTTTATTCTATTTTGGGAAGACGCACTGGAGCCATGAGAACAACAAGATCTTAGAATGCCCTTAAAATATCGGTTCATGTCAGATCAGTGTCGCGTTAGACTCTGAGGAAATGCGTTCATGCTGAAAGTAAACAGCATAGCGGGTCAACGACCAGGAGTGCTGAGCCAAGAGGCACAACTTCCATTTTGGTACCATGGTTACAATGTTGTACCAGCGTGACGCCGTGAGCAGGTGTAGATAACGTGCGTTTCCGTTTGAGAGCGAGGGTTCTGTATCCATGGCTGAGGAACGTTGCTGCTCTCTACTTTTTTAAGATGCAACGGCTCCTACCGATCCGTCCTAACAGAGATCCCTGAGTATAAGTAGAACATGTTCAGAATTACATGGACTCAACCTGCATCAGAGGAACGCCTTGGTTTCAAACCTGATGTAACATTTAATATTGCCACCCTCCCACCGTTAACACACTCCCTCAGATACTCAGACACACAACCACACACGGACACACACGGACACACACAAACACACACACTGAGTAAGTGTTCTTCATCCATACTATCTTCTCTATTTTTTTTTCTCTGTAACTTCATCTACACCCCCCACCAATTAAATTTAAAGGGCTTTACTGGCCGGGAAACATTTGTTTACATGAAACAATCTCTATCAGACTCACTCTCTATCTGTCTCACTATCTCTCTCTCTCTCTCACTCTCTCACTGTCCCTCTGTCTCACTCTCTCACTGTCCCTCTGTCTCACTCTCTCACTGTCCCTCTGTCTCACTCTCTCACTGTCCCTCTGTCTCACTCTCTCACTGTCCCTCTGTCTCACTCTCTCACTGTCCCTCTGTCTCACTCTCTCACTGTCCCTGTATTCCTGTCTTTCTCACTGTGTCTGTATCGCTCTCTATACAGTTCAATTCAATTCAATTGAATTCATTTCTGTGACGTAACAATGTACACATTGCCAAAACATACAATTAAGTAACACATCTTCAAATAAACAACAATCAAATACAATAAAAGACAAAACAAAGCAACATATAACACTGAACTTAGAATATTACTCTTTCTCCGAGCTCACATGGCCAGCTCGGCGACATATGGTTGGGTAAACCAATTCTTTTCACACTGCTCATCCAACACGGAAGCCTTTAGTCAGATCATACACAGGATATTTATTAGAATATTAAAGGAATGCTCCAGACCCATAAAGAGCTCATAATCGATGTGCCAGTCCTGTTTCCTACATGACAGTCACTAAATACACCTCAGCGCATTCGGTAAATCCCAACTCGGCCACCGTAAGTTGCCCATAAACTTTCGGTGATGTCACTGCAACATTTTTTTAAATACAAAATGTTAGTTTTTAACGCAAGTCTATCTTTGAATCGAGGCGATAGTAGAATAAAACGGGACAAATAAATATCAGCAAGTCAAACGAACGCATCTAGATGTGTTTTCACAAAGCTGCTGACAAGGCAGGGTCAGAGGGATTTGGGGAGGAGAAGAAAAGGGAGAAATGGATAATGAATACCACTGGCAGGTTTGTGTTTTGTCAGGCAGCACTGTCCCTCATTTTGTGGCAGGCAGCAAAATAGTGTGCTGTCAATCAACAGGTCTCTTGTGTCCTCCCCCAAAAGAACGGGTAGCCTAACTTAATAAGATAATTCTTTGAAACCTTTTAAGTATATTTTTTAATGTAGGGAAATAACTCTCTAATTGTTTTATATTTTTGACATCTGTCTCACTGTCTGTCTGTCTGTCTGTCTGTCTGTCTGTCTGTCTGTCTGTCTGTCTGTCTGTCTGTCTGTCTGTCTGTCTATCTCTCTCTCTGTCTTTCTCTCTCTCTGTCTTTCTCTCTCTCTGTCTATCTCTCTCTCTCTCTGTCTTTCTCTCTCTCTGTCTATCTCTCTCTCTCTCTGTCTATCAATTCAATTCAATTCAATTTTCAATTCAATAACACTTTATTGACATGGAAAGTTGTTACTTACATTGTCAAAGTATACATAAATAGACAGTCAGGTGAATGGTACTGTAGACCGACAGTACGAATGAAAATAATATAACATCATTTTAACTACTTTACATTTACTTTACTACAACATCAGTATTAAATACAGTATTGATTAAAATATAATAATTCC